>ML782960.1:582561-599090 GCA_009831015.1 Picea engelmannii | reverse complement strand
TCCGTCTCGGTCTTGATAATACTTAAAACCTCGGGCCCTTCTGACACTTTGTTTCCCCTTTCTGGAGAGGATTCTTTCCTTTCCTTCAAAGAAACTCCTTGTTATAGGTCTTTAGACCGCCTTAACTCTGCTAAATCCTAGATTCCATCACTGTAAGCCACAATATGGCTTCTCTCCTCCTCCTGTAACATTCTTTTTCCTTTGTTGCTTTTAAATCCCTTTCCTCTGGTCCTTAAAGGCAAGTGACAATTCATAACCAAGTGACCATATTGGTGGCACCTTCGACATCTGAAAGGAACATTTTCATAGTCCAAGCCCTAGGTATGGGTGTAGCTTCCCCATATCAAATCAACTTCTTCTCCTAGCCCTTCTCTGACATTCAAATTGACTAAGATCCTTGCCACTTTTCTTTGTTTAGTTTCTTGAAAGGTCATATCTGCATCTAGAAAATCCCCCCAAAAATTCCTGATCGCTTTGAAATGTTCCAAAGACCAGAAATGTAAAGGCAAAGCTAGTAGATAGACCTAGACTGATATTTTGTCCATTTTCTCTCTACTAGCATAAAAAAGGAGGCTTCAGGGATTTAAGAGTAGAGGTGAGTTGTTAACACTCCAAAGTTTTCCAAGAACCCATTTTGCATGATCTAGTTGCAGAAAGTTAAAGGTAAACCAATTCTTGGTTAGTTCAATGATCTTTGGAACATAACCAAGATGATCCTTCCATGCGAAATGCACCCAATCAATCATAGTTTTTAGGGAAAAATATCTTCCACTTGCTCTTCCTACAAGAGTTTGGTTTTCCATTTAGATAACTTGACTTAGACCCACGTCTTCCCCGAGTACCAGGCTCCCAAGGTTTCCTTTAGTTTTTAAGATTTTCCTCTTTTGTCTCTATCCTTCACCTTTTTTTCTCCTTTGATCACAAATGCTCGAACCTTCGAAAAAACTTGTAGACCCCTGGGAAAATTGAGTAGTTCCTCCAATCTCCTTAGACCGATCATAACCCCGTTGTTCTTCTATGTCTAAAAAAGTTGAAATAAATCCTTCTGTGGAGGAAAAGTTTATAAAATCCTCCTGTTCACCCAAGAGTTGTGGATAGAACCCTTCCACACTCCTTTGATCTACTTCTATCTCTGAGGTACCCTTTGACCCTAGACACTTCGCTGCGCTTCTTGAGCCCTCATGACTAGAGCATGGCGAAGAAATAAGAAAACCACCTTCTGTCTGTTTGATCCAATCAAATTCAAAATCTTCTTGAGGGATAAGGGAGGGTATTAAACCTCCTTATGTGAGCAACGACCCAGATGGAAAATGCTCTGAGAAAACCCCAAAACTTTCCTCAAAAAACTCTTCACCCAAAGGAGATTGAAAGAGTGGAGGCGAAAAATACTTACCTGGTAATGGGGGATTTTATTTGACCAAAACCGGGAGCTACTAAGGCTGACTTCTTGTCTCCCCCATCTCATCCGCCCAATCCCCAAAACTTCCACTTGTCATCATCCACATCTCCTCACTGTCCAAATGGTCACTCAAAGTGACCACGTGTTCAGACTTTTCCTCCATATCGGCCACCTGAATTCTCCACTACCACCACACTCCTCGCTCGTTGGAAAAATCAACCGCAGAAGATCCCGCAGACAAATCGCCCTCCTTTCCCTAGGCGTAGTCCCTAATCGCAGACCAAACCTTAACCCGGTGCATTACTTTTATTATACACATTGAAAATCTAATTATTATTTACACACCAATTTCTTTACTATATTATACACACTGGTGCATACTAAAAATAATGCTGCCGACATATCAATACAGAATAATTATAGAAGCACTGGGGCACATTCTATATTAAACGCACTGGGTCTCAGGATAACATGATCACATCGAGGCTAACTATAACTTAATCACTCCAGGATGTACTAATACTAAAGCGCATCGACACTAAATATAACTTAATCATAGTGGGGCAGACAAATCCTAAAGTGCACCTGTGCATCATAAGAGAAGAATATGGAACTAGTGTGTAGTAATTATAAGAGAATTGGTGCTCTGCATACGACAAAAAAGACGGAACCCGTGTGCAATAGTTATAAACTCACTAGGGTGTTTTTTATTATATTTAGATACAGGGCGTTTTTATTATATTACTGTACCGATGCATTTTATTATATTAACGTACAGGTGTGAGTTTTTCAATACTGCACCGGTGCGTTTTGACAAGAAACACACCGAAAAAAAAACCTCCGCTACAACCGTCGCCCACCCTATTTTTTTTAGTTATATAGAACATTCTCTAAAACCTTCGTAGCCAATAGAGGAGGTTGTAGTGGAGGTTTTTTTGAAAATTTTTCCAAGTTTTGTTGCACTAAAAACTTCCACAAATACCTCTGCTAGAAGCTATTCTCCTTGTAGTGACACTTTCATTATAATTGTACCCTTCATCTCCTATATATATAATAAGGAAATCTAAGGATGATCTTATCTCATCTCATATTGTATTCTGAATTGGATATATTCTAAAAGGAGCCCCCCCTGGAAGTGGATTGTAATTTTGACTTCTTATCATTTTTAAGGCATTGGATCATAACAAACTCATACTAGGTTGGTCCCCTTTCTCCTTGGCTCCCTCTCTGACTTCGAGAAAGATTTATTTTCTGCTATGAGATGTTTTAAGTGTTTAAGGAAACTTTGTATAATATGACCTATTCCATATGGTACGAATCCCTTCTAATTGTGTACAATTTATCTTATTGATTCCATGACTTCTACTCGTAACAGTGGATGACACATTTTAAACCCTAACCTAATAGTACATTATGTTGAAAAATAAAGGCACTCTTCTTATGCATATTCCAGAAGATAAAAAGAGAGAAATACTATGGATATTATGGGGTAGTAAGGCTAAATCATATGAAAAGGTTATGTTGAGGCCTCAATAGCTCCCAAGTCTATCGACTTGGGGGACCCCCATTTAAATTTTGAAATCTAACCTTTTCAAAATTATGATTCATTTTTCTTTAGACCTTATTCTTTTGAGCTTGATGAATGATTACTGGATGATGACTGGATTTTTTTTCATTGAATGCATGCTTGATTTTCCCCCTCATACTGATCTTTGAAATCTTCTTTATTAAGTCACTTTATAGCTCAGATTCATTGATTTTGCATTCGTCGTATTCCATGTATCATAAATTCTTTTCTCCAGTGTCCCTTAGATTTGAATGGGTCTAACTTGTGTTGAAGCAATACAATCCTTTTCCATGCTTATTAAGTCATTTGTGCACCATTGACTAGCTCAGAAGTATTTTTCTGAATCAATCTACGTTATCACCAAGTATCGAGTGCTAGGCTTTCTAGATAATAGTTGGCAGTTTTCATGGATTAAAATCTTTCAGTGGGTTAAGAATCACAACAGTTTTAGATAGCACCTTGAAAGCCTACAAAACAAGATGCATGATGAGCTAACAAAACCCCGTTTGGGTAGAACACCATTTTACATGAGGCCTAGACTTTTATTTTAAAAATGTTGTTGCATATAATTTTGGTATTAGCCAAGTTGACATATGGAGTACTAAAAATGGATGTTTATACCTTTCTAGAGATTGCAATGCAACTATTGGAAATTAATTCTGATTTCGCAAAGGATGAAAACATGTATTCAAGGTCCCTCTGGCCAACACGATAGTAGAAACATCATAAGTTATAAAAGAGACAAAGATGGACTTGAAGCTAAGCACACAACCATCTATTAGAAATCCTGTACTCTCCTTTACACACAACATAAAGTTGTTCACCAATCAGAGGTTGGATAGGAATGTTATGGGTTTTTAAAGTTCATTAATTGAAGGTACTGGCACTAAAAAGGAGATTATCTTTTTATTTTTAGGGTTTTATATAATTTTCCTTTTGTTTTTCCCTCCAAAGAGCCGACATCTTGTTTTCATTTTTCCTTTAATTATCTGTTATTTATTGTTGCTCCTCTCATCTTATCTCTTTGGTTTTGTGTCTGAAGATGGATCCGAAACGTCGACAAACAAACAATAACTATGGATATTCCGAAAAATTCTGAAGATAACTCTCACCAAAAAAATCTTAATAGTCATGCTTTTATTGCTAAATCCACTTTCTAAAATCATTAAATAAGAGAACTTATTACCTGCCTTTAGATATTTTCTCATCTCTTGTTGCCTAGGAATTTCCATCTTAATCATTATATTTACTTCTCCTAGAGGTCCACCTATAATTTCTTCAACTCCTTAGTAAATCCATACTCTTTCAAGAAGTATGCACACAAATTAAAGGGTGAAACTCTTTAAAATGGTTTATTTAATTTCAATCTTTGATTAGGTGTAACACCCATGTTTCCCCCAACTTGTAAATATAACTATAACTTGCCAAAAGACTATGGACAGACTGAATATGTGTGGATGTTGGAATTGATGAACCTTTTTGTTATAAAAGGTAATGTATGTATTTATGTTATTAATTAAAAATGGATAGTGTTGCATAACTGCTGAAGGGGATTGTCAAGGTAGATCATGATGCTATGAGAGAGATGGTGAGGGGAAACAACAATGGTTGAGATGACACCCACCAGTACAATACCTTACTGGATTTAAATTACTTAGACCCAGAATAGTTCTCTGACTAAGAAATAAGTTACCACTTAGGCTGGTGGTTGGGAAGTTCTCCTCAAGAGTTAATGAGGAGATGTGCATAGTACCCACCTGAAAGAATTCCTAACCTGACCATGAAATGGGGATTATGACCCACACAATATTGCTGAGGAAGGAAATAAAAGAAGGGAATTTGTGGGAAGATAGGATGGTGAAGATATGAGTCGAGAGACCATTCTTGTTGAAGAGAAGGAATGTGTCCAACTCTCTGGTTTTGAAAAAAAGAACTGAAAAGCAAGCTTGCTCTGGGTGCAAGAAGTTTCTGGTAGCATTTTCAATCCAAGCTGACAAACGGGGTTGCAAAGAAGACAAATGATTGAGGAAGAACTCATTGCAGGCCCCCTTGCTTGGTGGAGAGAAAACCATTTTCCAAGTTTTGAGGGAGGAGGAGAGTTACAAGAAGTAAGAGTCTCTCTTAGAGCATCATGATCTAGCTAGGGGGTGGCCAACGGTAAATCTGTTCAACAGTGACTGTGCCTACGGTTGGGTGGAAACATGCACCCCTCTTAGTAGTTACTTCACCATCTGGTTTTCTTGATAAGTATTCTTATACCTACATACTAGAATTGAAATGATGGTTTAATGTATGTGTCTATGACTAAAATTTGTATTGTATAATTAATGTAGAAATTCTTATTGTTTTCTGTGAACCTATGCTTTTGAATGGTTTCTTTTTGCCTCATCTTAGAAGTAGGAGAACTGTTAGACATGGGTCTATAAATGAATCTAAGAATAAGTTTATGATCTCTGTATTGGTTGGAAAACCCTTAAGGGATTTTTTCCCAAGGATGGACTTTGTAATGCAAGAATCAGGGTAGATTTAGCTGGAATATTTCAGTCCTGTCGACCACTCAAAATTACCTTAGCGAGATTACTAAATTCAATCTCTTTCGAGGGAGGGCACCTCCTTCAAACCATCCGTTCATGTAACCAAGGGCTCATGTCCATGACCCTAACCAGATAATGGCTAAGAGTAGAGCGTACAACCTTGAGGCTTCTTAGAGAATCCATACGACCAAGACCTCAGGACCCTTCGCTAGGTCCAAAAGAAGCTAAGCTTTTTGGCTTCAGAACTCTGGGAGTTCGGAGCTCTGGGATGCTATGACTCTACAACCTCCAAAACCAACTGAAGGTAACCTGCCGGTTCTGTTACTAGTGAGGTTGACTGACATCTAGTGGTTTCCTTAACCACGACCGTGGGATCTGTCTCACTGATAAACCCTGTCCCACTTACCGTTCACGAAGTAGCGAGAACCATAGATTCGAGGGCATTCAGGACCTCCCATGACCATTGGATCTACGTTGCGGTCAGTCCAACGTTTACCACTTCAGGTGAAAAGGAGTGTTAAGTGGATGGAACCCCTGAACACCGAAATCACGTGGACCGTAGATACGAGGATGCTTCAGGATCTCTCATGACCGTTGGATCTATGCCGCAGTCAATTTGGTGTCGACCACTCTGGGAAAAAAGGAGCGTTAAACAAGTAGAACCCCCGAACACCGAAGTTGCGAAGTGATGAGGACCGTTGATTTGAGGATCATTCAAGATCTCTTCTGACCATTGGATCTAGACCATGGTTATCTCGATGCTGACCACTCCGAGAGTAAAAAGGAAATCACAGAATAGATTCCCCGAATACTGAAGTTGCGAAGAAACAGATGCCATAGATCTATGGATCTACGTGGACCTATATCGACCATAGGATAGAAGGGGTGTTGGGAGGATTGCTGGTGGGAGTTTAGACTTTGTAGCTCCAGGTGATTTCACAGGTTTGAGAAGGTAGAGACTCTTTGAGGCTGTCATTCCAGAGTGATGTGGCATGATGATGTCACCTAGGGTGATGTGGACCCATGGTCAACATTCCATGTGTCACCTTGATTTATGCTTTTCATAGACCTTATATGCTCATTAGAACATGACACGTGTCACCCATTGATGGGGCCATGCGTCATCTCTACCCCTTGCCACATGTCAACCCCTGGCGCATGCTCGCTTGGCCTAAGAGCTGGTGGAATACCCTGAGGCACTAGGAGTTCAGAACTTCAGAAAATTTGGGACACTGGGACGTTGGGGATTAACTCGGTCGAAGGCCCAGATCCACTTGTCCGTGCCTTTGCGTTCAATGCACCACCATGTGTAAGTGGACCCTTCGAGAGTCTGGGAATTCAAAACTCTAGAGGTTTGGAGTGGTGTGATTAAAAAAATCGAAGGCCTAGATTTACTTTCTTTCTCCTGAAAGCTGTCGAGCAATTTTAAATATAATTAATTAAATAAAAAGGGACCCTCTCTGGAACTACGACATTCAGGAGATTTGGGTTCACGAGCACACAAAGAGGAATTTCTTCGAAGTCTGAAGACTTAGGCGTTAATTAGTATTAATGAATCCAAGTGAGGTGTAGTGCTAGGTGACAGGGAGCCATGCAGGTGCCACATGGCTATAATGGACTCTAGTTAATGAAGGCTTAAAGAACCTTAAAGGGCCATAACTTGCAATCTAGAGCTCAAATTTGAGCATGGTAGCAGTCGTTGGTGTTGGTTGTGGATCATGATTATCTTCCTGATTCATAGGTCTTTGTTTTCAGCCATTTTTATACCCCATGAAGACTTTACACCCCAGAAGAATGTACACTCCTCCACGTGGGGGAGTGTAGGGGGGGTTACCTCCCTTGCGGGGTCTGGGGACAAGCGGGCCCCCGAAGGAAAATTTCCTTGTAAATGTATATTGTAATTTCATAGTAAATCTAGACCGTTCATTATAAGGTCGCATATATGACGGTAGAAGTTATGTTAGAGTTTTTTTCTCTAGAAGGAAAACCTCTTTTATGAGGGAAATGTATTACGGCTATGTATCATTGCGAATATTGTATTCCGAGTGAGGATACTATGAGAAAAATAAAAATAAGTTACAACAAGTGTGCTGTAGGTTGTATCCCGTCATTTGATGGATAATAATAAAGGAAGGACCTGGAAATTTCTCTAGTGGACGTAGCCCACACTGGGTGAACCACGTATATATGTGTCTCTATTGTATTGTGTATCTTCTGTGTTTTATTTATGCATTTATTTTATTTTATTGCTCCACGATCCTGTTTTTCTAACAACTGGTATCATAGCAAAGGTAACTCATAGGAAAAGAGGGTTCCTGGTTCGAGTGGGAGAAATGGGGGAAGATGGAAAGTTGAGGGCCGAGAAATTTAACGACCAAAACTACCAGTTATGGAAGATGTAGATGGAATATTATTTATATCAGAAGGATCTATTCCTACCATTAGGTGGTATAACAAAGAAGCCGAAGGCAATGAAGGACGAAGAATGGGAGGTTCTTGACAGAAAGGTACTAGGAACGATACGGTTGAGCCTGGAAACGTCGGTGGCATTCAATATTTCGAAAGAAAAGACAACGAAGGAGCTGATGGACACATTGGCTAAACTGTATGAAAAACCCTCGATGTCCAATAAGGTATTTCTAATGAAGAGATTATTTAATATGAAGATGTCAGAAGGTGGGTCTGTTGCAAATCATTTAAATGAATTTAATACGGTTACTAATCAACTAAGTTATGTAAACGTGGATTTTGATGATGAGGTTAGGGATATTCTAATATTGTGCTCATTACCAGAGAGATGGAACGACTTGGTCATGGCTGTAAGTAACTCTGTCTTTGGTTCAAACACTTTAAAATTTGATGATGTTGTTAGTGTTATCCTTAGTGAGGAAATGCGACAGAAAAGCATAGGTGAGACATCAGGTAATGCGTTAAACATGGAGAACAGAGGAATACAAAAGGATAGAGAAAAGGGCTCAGGGAACCGCGTGAATTCTAGGAAGGGAAGATCAAAATCCAGACTCGAAAATATAGAGTGATGGAATTGTGGGAAGAAAGGACATCTGAAGAAAGACTGCAGAGCTCCAAAGAAACAAAGAGATGGACAACATGAGAAAAATCTAGAAGCAAATGTAACAGGTGATGTGTTACAAGATGCTTTGATTCTTTCTATAGATAATATTTCTGAGTCTTGGGTAGTAGATTCAGGGGCTTCATTTCATACCACACCCCATAAGAAACATTTTCTAGATTATGTTCAAGGTGATTTTGGACAAGTTCATTTGGGTGATGATGCACCATGAAAAATTGTTGGAATGGGAAAGGTAAAAGTAAACCAAAGGAATGGAAACCAATGGTTGTTGAAAGAGGTAAGGCATGTTCCAGATATAAGGAAAAATCTAATTTCAATAGGGCATTTGTCAAGTGAAGGTTGTATATCCATATTTACAGATAAGGTGTGGAAGGTCACGGAAGGATCATTGGTGATAACAAAAGGAGAGAAGGTAGGTACATTGTATTTATGTACTGATAATACTAACTCTTCTATCTCTTTAGATTCTACATGAGTGGATAGAGAACTGTGGTATCATAGGCTTGGACACATGCGTGAGAAGGGGATGCAGATACTTCATAAAAGAAATTTGTTGCCAGATCTTAAACAAATTGATTTGGATTTCTGTGAGCATTGTGTTTATGGAAAACAAAAGAGAGTCAGATTTCTCAGACTCAGAAAATAAAAGCAGAGTGAAAGGTTAGAGCCCGTGCATACAGATGTATGGGGACCATCTCAGGTATCATCCCTTGGTGACTCTCGTTATTATGTTACTTTTATTGATGATGCAACTAGAAAAACTTGGGTTTATTGCATTCAAAAAAAATCTCATGTTTTTGATACTTTTAAGAAATGGAAAGATTTGGTTGAGAATGAGACATGAAAAAGGTTGAAGTGTCTCAGATCAGACAATGGAGGTGAATATTGTAGCAAGGAGTTTTATGAATACTATTCATACCATGGGATTCGTAGAGAGAATACATTTCCAGGAACACCACAAGAAAATGGTGTGTCAGAAAGGATGAACAAGACAATCATGGAGCGTGCAAGGAGTATGAGATTGCATGCTGGTTTTCCCTTACAATTCTAGGCAAATGTTGTAGATACTGCTATTTACTTAATAAACATATGACCTTCAAGCTCTTTGGATGGTAGAATTCTAGAGGAGGAATGGACAGGTAAAAATGTAAACTATTCTTTTTTGAAGACTTTCGGTTGTGAATCATTTGTCCATATTGATAAAGAAAATAGAACAAAGCTTGAGGCAAAATCCAAGAAGTGTACCTTTATTGGATACGATGTTAATGATTTTGGTTATCTCTTATGGGATTATGAAAATAACAAAATCGTTAGGAGTAGATATATCATACTCAATGAGAAGGTCATGTACAAAGATCAGTTGCAGGGAAAGAAACAGGGAAAAGAAAAACCAGAATACATAGTGCTTGATGAGATCACTGAAAAAGAAATTCCAAAGGTACTAGAAAATCAAGATGTAAAACAATAGGATCAACAGGTACCTCAAACTCCTACAAGTGTTGTTATAAGATCTACCAGGTTAAGTAGACCCCCTGAACAATACTCTCCTTCATTGTATTATTATTTGTTGATTGATTCTGGTGAACCAGAATGTTATGAAGAGGCAATGCAGGTAGAAACCAAAAAGAAGTGGGAGCAAGGCATGAAAGAGGAAATTGATTCCTTGGTAAATAAACAGAATTGAGACTTGATTCAATTGCCTGTAGGAAAAAAAACATTGTAGAATAAATGGGTTTACAAGTTGAAGGAAGAAGATGGAGGAAAAAAACGGTACAAGGCTAGACTTGTTGTAAAGGGATTTGCACAAAAGAAAGGTATATATTTTGATGAAATATTTTCTCCTGTTGTTAAAATGACTTCAATTAGGACTATTTTAAGTCTTGTGGCAGTAGAAGATTTTCATCTTGAATAGTTAGATGTAAAAACAACTTTTCTCCATGGGGATTTGGAGGAAGAGATTTATATGCAACAACCACAGGGGTATGAGGTCAAAGCGAAGGAGAATTTGGTATGGAGGTTGAAGAAGAGCTTGTATGGCCTAAAGCAAGATCCAAGGTAGTGGTATTTGAAGTTTGAAAGGTTTATGCCAGAACAAGGTTATAGTAGATGCCATTCTGATCACTGTGTTTATTTTAAAAAGCTAGAAAATGGAAGCTATATTATCTTGCTATTGTATGTAGATGACATGCTTGTTGCAGGGTATAATATGCATGATATAAATGTGCTAAATAAGAAATTAGATAATTCATTTTCAATGAAGGATTTGGGTGCTGCAAACAAAATCCTTGGTATGAGAATAACAAGAGACAAGAAAAATCGCAAATTGACATTGTCTCTGGGTGAGCACATAGAGAAGGTGTTGCAAAGGTTTAGAATGAAGAATGCAAAACCAGTTAGTACACCTTTGGCCAACCATTTTAAATTAACTAAGGAAATGTGTCCCAAGACACAAGAGGATATATAATACATGTCTAGGGTCCCTTATTCATCAACAGTTGACAACTTGATGTATGCAATGGTTTTCACAAGACTAGATATTGCACATGCAGTGGGAGTTGTGAGAAAGTATATGAACAATCCAGGTAAATAACATTGGGAGGCAGTAAAGTGATTTCTCAAGTATTTGAGAGGTATTGCTACTCATGCATTATGTTTTGGAGCTCCAGACACTATTCTACAGGGATATGTTGTTTCATATATGGAAGGTGATAAAGATAGGAGGAGGAGCACCACAGGGTATGTTTTTACTATAGGTGGAACAAAAATAAGGTGGATTTCAAAATTGCAAAAGGTTGTTCCACTTTCAACATCAGAAGTAGAGTATGTTGCTGCTACAGAGGCTAGTAAAGAAATGATTTGGTTACAAGGGTTTATGGAGGAATTGGGAAAGAAGAAGGAGAATAATAGGTTGTACTGTGACAGTGAGAGTGCCATTCATCTTGCAAAAAACTTAGTCTTCCATTCGAATAATAAGCATATACAACTCATGTACCATTTCATATGATCTGTCTTGGAAGATGGACATTTGAAGTTGGAAAAGATACACATTAGCCAAAATCCTGCAGACATGTTAACAAAGGGAGTAACCAGGGAGAAACTGAGTTCCTTCTTAGTTTTAGTTGGTATTCAAGCATGAATATGAAGATGCGAAATTTTCTAGGTCCAAGAAGGATCATATTCCAAAAAATACAACAACAGTGGAGTTGTTGAGATCAATCTCCAAGTGGGAGATTGTTGGTTGTGGAGCCTGATTATATTCCTGATTTAGAGGTCTTTGTTTTCAGCCATGTTTATACCCCATTAAGACTTTACACCACAAAAGAATGTACACTCCTTCATGCAGGGGAGTATAGGGGGAGTTCGGGGGCGAAGCCCCCAAAGGAAAAATTGCTTTGTAAATGTATATTGTAATTTCATAGTAAATCTGGACCGTTCATTATAAGGTCACATATATGACGGTAGAAGTTATGTTAGGGTTTTTTTCCCTAGAAGGCAACCCTATTTTATGAGGGAAATGTATTGCGGCTATGTATCATTGCGAATATTGTATTCCGAGTGAGGAGACCGTGAGAGAAAGAAGAGGAAGTTACAATGGGTGTGCTGTAGGTTTTATCCCTTTATTTGCTGGATAATAATAAAGGAATGACCTGAATTTTTTTCTGGTGGAGGTATCCCACACTGGGTGAACCACGTATATCTGTGTCTCTATTGTATTGTGTATCTTCTGTGTTTTATTTCCACATTTATTTTATTTTATTGCTCCACGATCCTGTTTTTCTAACAGTTGGAAAGCTCTTAATGAGTAGAAGAGGATGGAGCTCCCAGGAAGAGGATTCAAGAGGATTAAGGAAAGCGAAATTTTGATGCCCCATTCCTAAAAAGGGTACTTAGGTGTCGGGTGTGTTACAAATTGGTATACGAGCTAGGTTACAACACTTGGCCTACTTGGGCTCATGAACGAGTCACATAAAAATATTAATAGGGAACTTTTAAGGGTAACACCCTATCATACCCCCTTTCATAAGAAATCTATTTAAACCACTGCTGAAGAGAGGAATGAGACCTTCTGCTATTGTTATATGTTTTTAAAGTATGAACTGTGTGATTAGTGTTCCACATAAAGAATTTGTCTTCACCTTGCAAATTGTATGTTCTGATTCATAAACTAGTAGATAATTAACTAACATAAATTTTTTATCTGCACTCAAGCAGTTAGAGGACAACAAGAAAACTACATCGTGAAGAATGGTTACACACCATGAGTTGGGGGAAATATCCCACAATAGAGAAGAAGAATATGATGAGAGGAGGGCGGTGGAAACATCTCTAGATTTGACTGAGATCGTAAGAAGCCTCAAGGAAGAATTGTAGAGTTGTAAGGATGACAATGAAAGGATGATAAAATAACATGAAAAACAAACCGAAATTAGTGCAATCCTACTAAAAATCCTATTAGATATACAAAGGCAACTGCAACATGGACCAACAACCAGTCATGTGGACATACATCATACTAAGAAAACTCAAAGTCCACCTGAGATACAAAATAATGGTCCTGAATGTGGCCACACAAGGAGGAGCACCTCAAAGAAGGCCCAACATGGAGCCAAGAGACACTCAACAGAAGAATCCTCTGGTGAGGAAATTGACAACTCCAAGGAATCTTCTAGTAGAAAAACTAGTTCACATTCCCAGAGGAGAAAAAAGAAGAGGAAACATTCCAAGAGCCATGACCCTGAAGAGTTTAAGAAAGACAAACCACCCACTTTCAATGGACAAATTAAGAAGGGGGAAGAAGCAAAAGTTTGTCTGCTTGGCTTGAAGAAGTACTTCAGAGTCCATGACTACTCTGAAAACTTAAAGAATCAAATAACCATTTTCAACTTGAGCATAAAAGCCTCCATTTGGTGGGAGGGCCTTAGGAATGTGAAAGGAATCAATGAGAAGGATTTTTCATGGAAACAATTCGAGAAATAATTCAAGAAGAAGTATCTTTCGGAAAAATACTTTGATGGGAAGACCAAGGAGTTCTATGAACTCAAGTTAGGACAACTCACAATAGATGAATATATCAACAAATTTCTTGAGATGATAAGGTATGTGCCCTACATAAAGGATGAAAAGGTAAAGATGAAACGATTCATTAGTGGACTGCCTCAGTCCTTCTGGGACAAAATTGAATTTGATAAACCCAAGACCTTAGAAGATACTATCCGGAAAGCAAGGTATTGGTATGATAAATTCAAGAATAAGACATAACCTCATGAGGACTAGAAGAAGAAAAGTAAATTCCGTATTCAAGAAGAAGGGGTTTAAATCCTCAAGATTTAAGAACCATGGGAAAAGTTCTAAGATGAGACTTCCTACTAAAAGTGTATATCAACATAATTTCCCATCTCAGAGTGGTAATAAATCCTTTGGAGCAGACCTAGTTAAGACTGAAAACACAAAGAGAGAACCCTTGAAATGTTGGGGTTGTGGAGAAGAACATCTATTGAGAGATTGTCCACATAGCCAACTGATCAAAATCTGGACCAGGGGTCAAAATTTAGCTCAAAAATCAAAGTTCTCAGAATTGCCTCAAAATGAACGGGTGCGTATCCGTCGTCGTCACGAACCCAACACAACTCGTTTGGGTTCAAACGGACGTCGGATGAGAGAGATATCGCGATCTGTTTGAATCGCCAAACAGGTAAAAAAAATTAAGCTGTCTGTACAGTCCGTACGGATGCTGACGTGGCATGTCCGTACGATGATGTGGCAAAGCTGAATAGACAGGGCCGTATGACACGTGGAATGTGCTGAGTTGGCAGTTTGAATGAATCAATTTGTGACACATGGCATCTTATGGTCAAGTGGTTTGGTGCCACGTGGCCCAGTCGTGGGATGCCACGTGGCACCCTGTTATTGGTTTGGATGTTAAAAGTCTATGGAGTCCATGGGAGTCGAACCTTGGACCTCCCACCATAGACAAAGCTTTGGCAACGACCATCAACCAACGCGCCGCCATATGTTGCTTAATATATATATGTTTTTAAATATATTAAAGTTTGAATTAGTGTTGAGTTGGGCGTGGACAGGGCTGGGGTTAAGCCCCAGCCCCCGGTCACATAAACTGCCATATAACCATTGAAACCCTGCGCATGTTTTCAAATGAATTCGGGCCCGCGTGCTTGGCCACTTGGCGCATTTCCATAAGTTTAAAACCGTGGCCTTTTTGTATGTGCGGGTGCGGTCACATGGTGACCCATGTGTCCACGGGTTTGGCGGTTAGGGGCTAGGTGCACCCATAACCGTCCTACAGTTTGCACCATTATGTGGTAGCACCTGATGCTAGGTTTTAGAATGAATTTGAGCGTGTGTGCTAGGTGAGCCACACAGAGGTGCGTTTTGCCGAACCAGAGACAACAAGCTTGAAGGAAGAGAATGGCAAGAGGCCTATCTTCTTCATTTTTTGGCCAAATGAGGTGCCGTAAAAGCCTAGCTAGGGGTTTTTGGATGTTCTGAATCCATTGGCACTATTTTCACAGGCATTTGAAGACTTCTTTTGCAGGTTTTTAACCATTGAATTTTCAGAGAGCTCTAGGGAGCTTGAAGCCCTCATTGTTTGAGGTCATGCTCAGATGAGCCTATGTTTGTTTTCTGTGATTGAATAATCATTTTTGGATAATTGTTATGCTCTGAACACTTTGGGATAGGTTTCAGATCCATTTGAGGACTTTTACAGGTGTTTTTTCCAAAGAGAAGCTCAGGGAAGCTTAAGGCCACATGTAGAAGAGGTCATGCACGGATGAGCCATGATCCGTTTTTAGAGTTTTATTAGTCATTTTTGGGGTTTTTATGTATTCTGATCCCAATGGTACAGTCAATATTTCCATTGGAGTTGAGAAACAACTTGTAAAATAATTTTTGACAAATTAATCCCAGAGAGCCAAGTCCATTGATGGAGGCTCAAGGAGATGTAGCCCAGAGAGGGGTGAACTCCTTTATCATCTTGTTATTGTTGTGAGTTTGATGGTTTATTTGATGCAAGCTATGTTGCTGTGTATTTATTTTAAAGTACATATTTAACCATTTAAAAGAACATTTCCTCACACATGAACATTTAAAAGAAGATGCATGAACTTGACACATAATTCATCTTGATATTTTAACACATGGAGCAAGGTCCTGTAAAGTTTCATTTTAATGAAGTAGAGGGTGCTTGCATAGCATAACAAGTCAGCCCACTATTTTTAGATCAGGTGGTATCAGAGCACTAGTTTGTTTTGCTCATGTGTTTGCCATTGATAGCTTGAGATCTAGCTGTTGGTATTTGTGCAAGTTTTGTGTTAAAGTTTGATATCTTGCAAGGATGGAGGAAGCTTCAAACATTGGTAGTTCTCATACATCTTCATTATCTAAGTTCTTTGACAAAGAGATGTTGAAGGAGTTTCTAACCATGAGAGATGTGGTGAAAGAGATGTGGGAAGATAGAAAGGAGAGCATTTCCCTTGAAGAGCGGTTGATGGTCATGAAGGAGGAGAAAGACCAGCTTCTTGAAAAGTTGCATGAGATGGAGAATCAACTCCATGAGGCAAAGGAAACCCTTACCAAGTACATGCATGAACATGAGGTATGTAATGTTAGTTTATCTTCAAATTCCTCTCGAGATGAATGTTTTGGTGTTTTTGAAAATCACACAAGAGGAATAGGGTCCAAGTTATTGTTAAAAATGGGCTATGAAGGTAAAGGGTTAGGCAAGCATGCACAGGGCATTGTTGAGCCTATTGTTGTTGAAGAGAGACCCAAGTATTGTGGTCTTGGATATGAACGAAAAGATGGAGCAAATTCCAAAGTTGAGGAGACAAGGGAAAATGTTCCAAGAACAAATTTTGTTTCAAGTTCACCTCCTCAAGAAGGCTATAAAGGTGAAAGTTCAAGAACTTTTGTTGAAAA
>ML782960.1:552120-582511 GCA_009831015.1 Picea engelmannii | reverse complement strand
TCAGGAAACTTTACAAGCAAAGACAACGTGAAAAGAGGATGCAAAAGATTTGCACTCATTGTCAGAAGAGGGGTCATCTCATTGACCAATGTTGGACATTGCATCCAACCACTCATCCACAACACAAGAAGCAGATGGATAAAAATATTGGAAAGAATGAAAGAGGAGATTCCATCATCGATGTGTGTCAAGATGATTCACAAGAGGACGGTTTTCAGCAGAAGAATTCACCGTTGAGTTGGCTTGGTAAGAAATGGTTGGATTTCTTGAGCAAGTAAGGCTTGCATTTTTCTGTTGTAGATGCATTTTTCAGCCTTATGTATGCATTTATGTTGAGAGTATGACAAGTTGCAACAGTTTATCACAACTTGTATGATGCAAGTTGCATGTGAATGCAATTCATTTTGAAGGCATTTTTGTTGTTGCACAACTTCGCCAAGAGGATGTAAAATTGGGGTATGATGTTCACTTGTTACAGCCATATATCTTTTTCATATTCAGCTCTTATGTACCCACATGTTTCGGGTTTATGTACTTATGTTTGTACTTGAAGGAGAGTTGAAGAGCTATGCATAGGCATGTGTTTTTGTGTATGTGTAAGCAGTGAACCTGGTGATAGTTCATCATGAATGATTCATGATTATAACATGATTGTGTATCATGTTTGTCGACTTGTCAGTTTGGGAAGGTCGATATGTTTCAAATGAATCTCGACTTGTGTCGATGTTGTCTTGACGACTATGTTGTGTCGATCATATTTTTCAACTTATGTTTAGTCGATGGTGTTTGTTGGCTTGTAAGTTGATTTTGAGTATACCAAGATGCAGGAAAATGCCATGTACTTTGATGAAGTACAAGATGCGACTGTTTGCTTGAAGAGAAAAAAGACTTTGTTGGCATCATTTTCAGTCTTGTATAAATTTGTTTTCAAGATTGATGATTTTCTTGGCTTGTGACAAGATGTCGCAGGAAAGTTTTTGCAGCCATTGGAGAGCTGATTGTGTTGACGTAAAAGAGTTCGCAAGAGGGACTTGATTCTTAGTGGGAAGGTTGGCAGTCTTCCAAGCACAAAGAGAACAGTGGGTCAGCAATAGCTAGAGAACGGTGGTTGAGGGACATAGCCAGTTGCAGTGCAAGGCATGTCAAGATATCTAGGTGATTGTCAAAAAGACTTTTCAAGTAGATTCAGTTGATAGAACTTGAAAGAAGAAGAGTATTGAATCTCAGACAGATAATCATAAGCTTTTGTGGGTCCAAAAGCCTTTCAGTGGGAAGGCGTGATCAAAATCTGGACCAGGGGTCAAAATTTAGCTCAAAAATAAAAGTTCTCGGAATTGCCTCAAAATAAACGAGTGCGTAGCCCTCATCATCACGAACCCAACACAACTCATTTGGGTTCAAACATACGTCGGATGAGAGAGATATCGCGATCTGTTCGAATCGCCAAACAGGTAAAAAAAATTAAGCTGACTGTACAGTCCGTACGGATGCTGACGTGGCATGTCCATACAATGACATGGTAGAGCTGAATAGACAGGGCCATACGACATGTGGTGTGTGCTGAGTTGGAAGTTTGGACAAATCAATTTGTGACATGTGGCATCTTATGGTCAAGTGGTTTGGTGCCACGTGGCCCAGTCATGGGCTGCCACATGGCACCCTGTTATTGGTTTGGATGTTAAAAGTCTATGGAGTCCATGGGAGTCGAACCCTGGACCTCCCACCATAGGCAAAGCTTTGGCAACGACCATCAACCAACGCACCGCCATATGTTACTTAACATATATATGTTTTTAAATATATTAAAGTTTGAATTAGTGTTGAGTTGGGCGCGGACAGGCCTGGGGCTAAGCCCAAGCTCCCGGTCACATAAACTGCCATATAACCATTTGAACCCCGCGCATGTTTTCAAATGAATTCAGGACTGCGCACTTGGCCACTTGGCACGTTTCCATAAGTTTAAAACCGTGGCCTTTTTGTATGTGCGGGTGCGGTCACATGGTGACCCATGTGTCCACGGGTTTGGCGGTTAGGGGCTAGGCGCGCCCATAACCGTCCTATAGTTTGCACCGTTATGTGGTTGTGCCTGGTGCTAGGTTTTAGCACGAATTTGAGCGTGTGTGCTAGGTGAGCCACACGGAGGTGCGTTTTGGTGAACCAGAGAAAACAAGCTTGAAGGAAGAGAATGGCAAGAGGCCTATCTTCTTCATTTTTTGGCCAAATGAGGTGCCGTAAAATCCCAGCTAGGGGTTTTTGGACGTTATAAATCCATTGGCACTATTTTCATAGGCATTTGAAGACTTCTTTTGTATGTTTTTAACCATTGAAGTTTCAGAGAGCTCTAGGGAGCTTGAAGCCCTCATTGTTTGAGGTCATGCTCAGATGAGCCTATGTTTGTTTTCTGTGATTGAATAATCATTTTTGGCTAATTGTTATGCTCTGAACACTTTGGGATATGTTTAGGATCCATTTGAGGACTTTTACAGATGTTTTTTCTAAAGAGAAGCTCAGGGAAGCTTAAGGCCACATGTAGAAGAGGTCATGCCCAGATGAGCCATGATCCGTTTTTAGAGTTTTATTAGTCATTTTTGGGGTTTTTATGTATTCTGATCCCAATGGTACAGTCAATATTTCCATTGGAGTTGAGCAGCAGCTTGTAAAATAATTTTTGACAAATAATCCCAGAGAGCCAAGTCCATTGATGGAGGCTCAAGGAGATGTAGCCCAGAGAGGGGTGAACTCCTTTATCATCTTGTTATTGTTGTGAGTTTGATGGTTTATTTGCTGCAAGCTATGCTTCTATGTCTTTATTTTAAAGTACATATTTAACCATTTAAAAGAACATTTCCTCACACATGAACATTTAAAAGAAGATGCATGAACTTGACACATAATTCATCTTGCATATTTTAACACATGGAGCAAGGTCCTGTAAAGTTTTATTTTAATGAAGTAGAGGGTGCTTGCATAGCATAACAAGTCAACCCACTATTTTTAGATCACCAACATAACAATATGAGGGTCTACAACATCCAAGATGCTACCATAGTCAATGATGTGTCTAGGAGCATACCACAAATTTATGCAGCCTTGGATAATATACAAGCTGGCCACCAAGCTTCAATGGTGGAGATGGAAGGTATGCTTGCCAACCAACTAGTTTCCATTTTAATTGACCCTGGTTCTAATCTGAGTTATGTTGCCCCTCAAACTGTTGAGAAATGTAAATTGCAGCAAGTTAAACATGCTAAATCATGGTTGGTACAACTAGCCACTGGAACCAAAAGAAAGGTAACATAGGTCATACCAGCATGCCAATTCATTATGAATGGATTACCCACCCAAGAAACCCTAAACATGCTCCCTTTAGGATTTTATGACCTGCTGATGGGCATGGACTAGTTGGCTGCCCATAAAACCAAGTTGGACTATTATAATAAAACTTTGGAGTGTGAAGATGAAGAAGGGAGAAAAATATCCCTACAAGGAATTCAAAATCCTATCTCAGTGAGACAAATATCACCCCTTCAGGTGAAGAAGTATTGCAGACAAGGATGTCCTTTGTATGCAATACAAGTGTTGAACTCTGTTGAGAACAATAAACAATTCCTAGAGGACCATCCCATATTAAGAGAGTATAATGATGTGTTCCAAGAAGAGGTACCAGGTCTACCTCCAAGGAGAGATATTGAATTTTAAATAGAACTTGTACCAGGAGCGGTGCCAGTGTCTAGAACACCCTATAGAATGAGTACACCAGAGTTAGTTGAGCTCAAAATATAGCTTAAGGAGATGTTGGACAAATGATACATTCGGCCTAGTGTGTCTCCATGGGGGGCACCAACCTTGTTTGTGAAAAAGAAGGATTTGAATCCAACTACCTTCAGAGATTGAAGAGATCTTTTCCTTATTCTTCTCAACAAACCAATTTTTGCCCAGAATAGGTAGTGCTCTCCCAAAAGGGGCATCAGAGCACTATAACGCTCCCTAACAATGCATAGGGGGGTGCCAACACTCCTAACAGTAGCAACACTCCTAAAAAAGGGAAGACAGAGCATTATAACACTCCCTAAGGGTGTATAGGGGAGCACCAACACTCCTAACAGTGGTATAGGGGAGCGTTCTCCTCTAAAACTCAATTTTTAGTGGTTCTTTCAAATGGCAAGAGGTTCATAACCTTGTTAACCCATTCCTCTTCTTCCAAATCAAATGTTTGAGGTTTTTCAAGTGTCTTTCCGATGTCGTTATAAGCACGGCATAGGAATTATGGCAGCATGCTTTTTTCTGACATTTGCGACACTTGCGACCAAAATGCGACACTTGTGACACTTGTAATGATGACACTTGAGACACTATCGAAGTGGGTAATTTTGATGTGTAACAATAGATATTTCCAGTATCTTCATGAAGGAAATATTTAGACTGCATGGAATGCCTAAGGAAATCATATCTGACTGAGATACAAAATTTACTTCAAAATTTTGGAAATCTCTATTTGCTGTTTTGAAACTAAATTGCTATTTAGTACATCCTATCACCCTCAAACTAATGGGCAGACAGAGAGGGTAAACCAAGTGTTAGAGGACATGTTAAGGATGCATGTAATGCATCAGCCCAAGAAGTGGGAAAACTACCTACCACTGGTAGAGTTTGCTTATAACAATGGCTATCAAGAGTCATTGAAGATGATCCCTTTTGAGGCCCTCTATGGTAGACAATGCAATATCCCAATCAGCTAGAATAACCAAGTAGACAGAATTACAATCTGGTTTCTAAGTCTAGTCCCTGGATAATGTGTTGAATTCGACAGGAATAGACTCGTCGAAGGAGGGCCTTGATGTATCCCCCATCAATGACACGAAACAGACACAGAGATGTAATTTGGTAGATTAAATGAACATGGATTGACACGAGTATTGAGACAAGATATTTGTGATGGTTGACTCTTGAGGTGGATACTTCTCTTGAACATTGAGGCACAACAACAGAAACATGACATGGACCAAAACACGATGATGCAGTGGATACTGTGACTTTCGTCGGGTGTCCAAAGGAGTAAGAAAAACTCATAGGATTGGTTCAGTGCAGAGGTTCAACGGATTAATATGTGCGCAAAGACAAAGTGCCGTGTTCAAGGGAGACTAAGAGTTACTTGGTAATGCTCTCAAAAATTGTTTGGCTTGCTTCCTTCAATTTTTCCCCCATCTAGATAGACGAGTACCTCTTTTTAATTTAATGAGCTCGAGGAGGGTAACACATGCTCGATATAACTCACCTTTGGTAAGTTCCTCTTCCTTTGTTTAACAAACTGGAAGAAGTAAGGGTTCGGTCCCGTATGGGCCTGTTGATGTTTGTTTTAACGAGTCCAAAGATAGAAAACTCGAAGGTTTTTCATGATTATAGAGTCTGGAAAAACACTTAAAAGAGAACTCTCTCAGTTCCTTTTTCATAAAGTAGTCTGATGAGATCGAAAAAGAGATAAACTATCGCTCAACAGACGTTTTCTTCAAATACTTTAACGAGCGTGCAGAGAATAAGGTCACTTGACAATCTTTTCATGTTTAGAGAGTCTGAAAAGAACTTAAAGATGACTCCAATGTTGTCCTTTTTCGTAATGTTAGTCTCGCGAGGCCGAAAAAGAGATAAATTATCACTCGAAAGATGCCCTTTCAAGCCTTTTAACGAGTGGGAAAGGAAGCAAGATCACTCGACAATCTTTTCATGTTTAGAGAGTCTGAAAAGAGCTTAAAGGAGACTCCAGGGGGTTCCTTTTTCGTGTATCCATACAGGTCCGAAAAAGAGATAAAAGTTTACCCAGATGCATTCTCGTGTATTTTCGAGCACGATAAAGAACAAAGACTAAGCTCCGTATGCCCCCAGCTTGAAAGCTAGTGGCTTAACTCCAGAAAGATCATCAAAGGCTAGAGACATTCCCTCCAAGCTTCAATTCATTCACCAACTTTGAGGTTGTCACCGATTTCTCGACGGGATGAGAAAAAGGAGAAGGGTGGATGAAAAGAAGGTTCAAGAGAGGTGACTATTTCATTTTTTAATGAGCTTGACATAGGAAAAGAACTATGCTCAGGACCTCTATTTCATTTTTTATCGAGCTTGCCACAGAGAAGAGAAACTATGCTCGTGGCCTCTGTTTCATTTTTTAACAAGCTTGCCATAGAGAAGAGAAACTATGCTCGTGGTTTCGTCTGAATCATGGCTTCCAAGAGGATAATGCTCTAGAAGGGTACCATGTCAAGGGACAAAACTCGGTCATGGCCTCCAGGAGATCTTCATTGGATGGAAGATAATCACTCAGGAAGGAACACATGTCGAGGGTCGCGACATGAGTAAGGAGATCAGGCTCCAATAATCCTACCGAAGAAATCACCATGTCCACTACTGGATCCAAATCATTGGAAGTTGAGATCATGGGAGACGATAGAAAATCGTCGTCGGGAGGGGAGATAGGCTATATATCTGCCCAAAATTCTTCACGAGGGGGAAGAAAAGAGGATCGATGATGGTTATTATCCCGAGGTAACTTGTCAATGCGAAGCATTTCCGGAATAGATTCGTCAGAAGGAAAAATTGGGGAAATGCAGTCGATTGTAGACGACAAGGAACTCAACTGTGATTGCATCGAGGAACTGTCGGGTGCCAATAGATGTTGGTCATCCGACGAGGGAGAAGCGGATTGGATAGAAACGTATGATGTTTCGGCTGGACTAAGTGTCACAGTGTCACCTAGTGCATCAAATTCCAACGGACGGGGTACAATCCAAGGGTCAGATGATTCCAAAGATTGATAAGCCACGGTTGAAATCATATCAACAGTGGAAATATGATGCGTAGTCGTTGGAAGTGGTGTAGGGAAGGTACCCATGAGGCTAGAATCTTTTAGTAAGCCAACACCAACGCTTTCATACGTGATCTTGTGGTCTCCTAAGAAAGGAATATTGTTGGTATTGGGAA
The DNA here is from genome assembly GCA_009831015.1 of Picea engelmannii. NCBI lineage: Eukaryota > Viridiplantae > Streptophyta > Pinopsida > Pinales > Pinaceae > Picea > Picea engelmannii. The sequence goes on along the minus strand of ML782960.1, from coordinate 575,542 downwards.
CGCAAGCATTGGTCGTGCAGAAATCCAACTGATCAACAGTGACAATTTTTCCCTGATGGGGAAATTGGACACATCGAAAAATTGACGAGGCAACGACAATCATAGCATAAAACCAACTTCTTCCAAGTAATAAGTTGTAATCGAGGGGATCATCGACCACCTTGACATCAACAGCAACAATTTTGCCACCCAATTGGATGGGCAGGGACTATAAAAGCCCATGGGGATGAAAACCTCTCCCATCGAAGGCGCGTAACATCATTGGGGATTTGTTAAGTGTGGGTGATTTTAAACCTTTCCAACATGCTAAAGACATGACACAAGTTGAGGCTCCCTCATCCACAATAGTTTGATGGATTTGTTGATTGTGAACAACAACATCAACTTGGAAAGCAAGTTGGCGGGAGAGTCGAGATGCATAATTTTCCAAGTTAAACATGATATGGTTGGACGAATCAGGATCAACAGTGCCAAGAGCGGTCAAGAGCATTCTACGTTGACTAGGGCAGTGCTGTAGAACTTCTAACACAGACATAACACATGGTGCTTGAGCCAAATCTTCAACAATGTTGTAGTTCTGAGCGGCACGTGAACTAGGATTAAAGGTAGCTTTACGTATAGTGCTCTTAGGAGGGCGTAAGATAGAGTCGAACGTGGGTTTCTCAATCTGAAGTGGTCCGGACGGAGGATTAACTGATGGAAGACTAATGGAGGATGATGATGGATCTGGTAAAGTACCGGTACCGTTAATGTCTTTTCCTTTATCAGGGTTACCTAGTGTGTCGTATGCCTTAGAGCGAGTGGCCAAATTGATCCCATTAAACACATAAATATGTGCACTCGACGAGGCCTCATCATGAGGATTGCTAGAACTGCCCCCAGGAGAGGGGGTTTGAGCAACCATGGATTGCTGCTGTGGAAAAGGCTGAGTAAGCACAACGGGTTGTGACTTTCCTTGGAAAATTTTGGCTACTTCATTGCGAAGTGGATAGTCTCGAGTGTAGTGATCATCACCACAAATGATACACATGAATTTCAATTTTCGTTGTGGTTGCTTTTCGGTAGCAGGTGTTTGATTTTTTGGTTGTTCATTATTATTTTTTGATTTATTCTTTGTCTTCTTCTTACCTCTGGATTATTGTGAAGGGGCAGATTGAACTGCATTCACCTCAGAGATCTGAGTTTGAGGGGAGGTAGAGGAGAGTGTGGTCGATTGGGAAAAAGATTGAGTTTTGACAGAACCGATAACACCATCCACATGATATGAGGATGACGATTTAGATGGATCGGTATTAGCTCGAGCAACATTTGGAAGAAAATCATACAAAGTACCAGATTGGGAATAAACCAAATCTAAATACTGAGCCCGAGCGATCGCTTGTTCCTCTGTGACTGCACCACCCATAGTGACATCGCGAGTGATCGGGGGTAACAGTGATTTAGTAAATCATTCCACCAATAGTATGTCAGGAATGACTACCTTGATCATCCTTCGTCGTCGCCTCCACTCATGAATATGGTCAGAGATATGCACAGAGTTAGTTTGACGAAGGGAGGTCAAGAGTTCAGTACCCATCTCATAGCGAATAGACAAGTGAAAGTGCGTGAGGAAAGACATGGCAAGGGAATTGAAATCGTGGAAAGAAACACGTGGTAGCTCAATATACCATTTTGCTGCCGAATTGGTAAGTGTTCACTGGAAAAGATGCAAACGTGCAGAATCATCCATGAACACCATAAATGGAAAGTCATCACATGGTTGTTCGGATCTTCGCCAAGGTTCCTGTCAAATTTCGGAATATCAGAAGGAAGTTTAGCTGGAATGACTGGCCAAACCGGTGAATGAGAAATAGGATCATTAGTTAACCGAGACAAGTCTGGGAGATCTAGAGTCGCAAGGAAAGGTAGCTGTCGGTTAATTTGTGAATGATACTGATGCGGCATAGGAACACCAGTAGGACCATAAACTGGGTTTGGTGGATAGTTGTAACCAGTAGGTCCTCCTACATACAATTGTTGTTGGCCAGGATAAACGAGATTCGATGATGGATGAGAAACATTGGCATAACCCGGTGGGTTTTGAGAATTATAGGCAGGGTGATTTATTTTCCCGTGAGGAGGATAAACATTTTTCCCTTGAGAATGGTAAGGAGTAGATCCCGGAGGTGGATATGCATTAGACCCAGGAGGAGGATAAGACTGTGGTCCCGGAGAACTCCAGGTGGTGTTTGGGATGCTGCCCAGATAATATTGTCCGTAAGATGTTTCGGAAGGGACAGGATTAGATACTCCTCCTAGTGGGTTATTATACAAGTCCCCCCCAACGTGGGGTTGAGTAAAAATTCCTCCTGAAGATACTCCCCATGATTGTGAAGGGTTTCCAACAAACGAAGGTTGTCCCCCTGCCAGCGGTGGATTTACGACCAGGGTATGACTGGCAAATGGAGGTTGCCCTCCAGGAGGAGCATGAAAAGGGGGCTGTCCCTCGGGAGGGGTAGGCCCACCATGGAAAGGTAGTCCTCTAGGAGGGGAAGGTTCATTGGATGGTGGTTTCCCTCCAACCGATTGTGTTTGGCGAGCAGGGGTCTGCATTCTCGGGTGAGAAGATGTCCCAGCAGGATCGTGTGGAACAAGTGGAGCTGTAGAGTAAAAACTTGTAGAAACGGGGGTAGAGATTGAAGTGCTTTGGAGATGAGTAGAGGTGATGAGTCCAACATTAGGATGGACTTGTGCTGGTGTAACAGTAGGGTTAATAACCTAATCGACTGGGTGATTCATGGTTTGACCGGATGGTCCTGTTTCACTAGGAGGGTCATGAGGATGAAAAGGCTATCGAAAGGATTCGAAATGTTCATAGAGATCATGTCCCGATGAAGTCCTCCATACAAAACGAGCAGGTGTGGGATTGGTATTTACTGTGGTGTTAGGATGAACATGAGTCCTATACTCGTCACCAAAGATTGGTTCTGTGGATCCCATATATGTTTCGGTAAAAATCCTCTCCGGTAATCGTGGGATCTCTTTGTCTATGACGTTCCCAAGGGAGTCTAAACGAACCAAAAGTGGTTCGAGAGGAGTTACCAACATAGATGTAGTGGGATTTTCAACCGTAACCAAAGCGCCTTCTGAGTTATCTAACGGAGGAGCAATAACATTTCCAGCGTCGGATTGATTTTCTACCCCTCTACGGTAGTTGTCTTCTGGCGGGTTAGGAGTTAAGGGTTGATAGCCTTTCAGAGGCAGCCCTTGCATCCTACGTGATCGACGAAGACCTTTATCATCTACGGGCTCAATTGTGGAGAGTAACAAAACACACTGAAAAACTAGGGCCAACTAACAAAAAGAAACAACATATGCTAATAAAATCTAGGAATCAACCAAGCAGACAAAACTTCTCTCGATGATTGTACTAGTTGGTGATGAAATCCAACGTCGCGTGATCAAGTCAAGAAGGGGCTAGGATATGGTGGAACAGTTACAATGGTGACCTGCTTAACGGAATTTCACCTTGGTGCAAGCTTCCACACAGTAATTGTGGATATACCCTCCAAGGAGCCCGAGTGAGTTTGACCAATGTCTGTCCCAGGTACAGTGAGACTTCCCTTCACCATCACCTTGTGTAAGTACCTAAAGATTATGGCAACTAAAGACACCAATTCGTAGTGAGTCCCTGGGTGGGTACAGTCGACAATCTGATCCGAAATGTATGGGCAGGATAACAAGTCCGAAATCAACCCGAGAGGCTCCCACACATAATAATGGGTATACCTTCAAGTGACCCCCAATATACGATCCGACCACTACAAACAGTTGAACCACAGAGGGATAATATTCGTAATTCGACCGAATGCGACCTCGTGCGTAACCCCTGTGTGAGAGGGGGATCCCAGAAAACCAATACGACAATTGGATTTAACTCTCCCTAGCTCAGGATGCTAATGTTTGTTTTGAAAACTTTGGAGAGTTGTACTCATAGCCTAATCCAAAGTGCTAACCCTAGTCTACTATTGGTGGAAGATCCTAAAAACAAAAATGTTCTAGATAATTTTTAATTAGCGTTCATTTTACAGCTGTTATTTACTCAAAGGGTGTATGAAAGTGAAACTGATGGAATGATGACTCAAATTCCCAAAAAATTCATGAAAGATGATAAGCAATCGTTTCTTTTCAATGAACACCTATTTAAGGGAAAGAAAAAGAGTCGTTTTCACTATCAAACACTAATATGGAATGTCCTCAATAAATTGGTTCTCAATCGAATCTAATGCAATGCTAAAACATTTCATAAATGCCTTCTAATATGCAAACCAATCACTAATATGTATCTTTTGTTGTTTGTATGTGAATGATGATTAATTCAATGCAAAAATTTCTCCTACTAACTACCCTTTCAGATCAAGGAGATTTGGACAAGCATGATCAGATTTCGCAAACAAGAAGCAAACACACCCTCTTGCTATGATTGAAACAAGAAGCAAATAGAGAACAAAAGATAACAAAGAAAACCAAACAATTCACACAAAAAGAGATGTTTAACAACAATGACCTCAAAGAACCAAATAAGATGATTCATAGATTGCTGATGCCCTTCACCAGAGTTCCCGCTCAGTCAGATTGGAGAGAAGAAAGCAGTGGATTGATTTCAAGCTCTCAACAACATAAAAACTCAAAAATAAGGAAGAAGGCCACAAAATCTGAACAACAAGGTGCTTATTCCTCAGAAGGAAGGATGTCAAAGGTCAATAGGAAGAAGCATTGAATCACAAAGAAGCTCAACAAGTGAAAAAAACAGGGTCTGGACCTCAAAAAAGACAATTTTGGAAGGTATTTTTGCAAAGGAGAGGCTGACGCTCTGGTGTAAGGGACACTAGAGAATTATAAATCTCTTTCTAAGACCTTTAGGGAGTGCTGGCGCTGGGCTAACATAGGCACAGGGGCGCCAGTCTTCAAAAACTCAGAAAATTGTCCAAAAACCCAAAATTTTAGTCAAATTTTTGTCAATCAAGATGCATGTGATGGACTAAGGATTCAATCAGCAAGTGCAATCAGACATATGGGGTGAACAATGCCTAAAATAACAAAAGGTAAGACAATGTCTATGAGGAAAACCAAAAATAAAAAGTTTTGATTCGTTCCCCAGTGGAATCACCCATTTCTGTTGAAGGAAAATCTCCCTGCGGACAGGTAGATCTCCTCTTGAGAGATAGACTCTTAACTCTTAAGAAAAAATATGCTTATCATGGAAACTGAATTCCTTTTAGATCTAGATAAACTAATGTGTGAGGAGGAAGGAGGAAAGAAGTACCTTTTACCGGTGTTTGTCCCTACATGGTCCGAATTGAGCTCCAATCTTGCGCTCCTCGATAAGCCCTGTAGACAAACAAAAATACAACCACTTCCGAATTTATTGAGATTAGCTTGAAATAGACCTATCTATTAGAGACAATTTCATGTGAGATTAAACACAAACTAGAAATAAACAGGCCAAGCATATCATATTAATGAGAACAACAACGAAGGAAACTTACAACTGTAGATGCGAGTGCAGCAGCTTCATCAAGTCCTCCTTGTCTAACCCTTTCTTCAAAAGACCCATGATCAAAATGACAATAACTTCACTGATTATTCTCCTCCACTTCACTGTTTGTTTCCTATGAGATCATAGGTTTCATGCCTCCAATCATTCCCCCTTTTCACCATGAGAGGGCCTGCTTATATAGGTTTAGAGAGGCCCAACCACTTGAGATATATTTGGGGTAAGTTGAGGATTTTCCTCCTTCAGTTAGGGATCTTCCCTAAGATCATGGCTTGACCAAGGATTTGAATCCAACTGCCTTCAGAGATTGAAGAGATCTTTTCCTCATTCTTCTCAACAAACCAATTTTTGCCCAGAATAGGTAGATTTCCCCCAAAAGGGGCATCAGAGTGCTATAACACTCCCTAACAATGCATAGGGGGGCGCCAACACTCCTAACAGTAGCAACACTCCTCAAAAAGGGCATATAGAGCGTTATAATGCTCCCTAAGGGTGTATAGGGGAGCGCCAACACTCCTAACAGTGGTATAGGGGAGCGTTCTCCTCTAAAACTCAATTTTTAGTGGTTCTTTCAAATGGCAAGAGGTTCATAACCCTGTTAACCCATTCCTCTTCTTCCAAATCAAATGTTTGAGGTGTTTCAAGTGTCCTTTTGATGTCATTATAAGCACGACATAGGAATTATGGCAGTATGTTTTTTTTTGACATTTGCGACACTTGCGACCAAAATGCGACACTTGTGAGACTTGTAATGACGACACTTGCGACACTATCGAAGTGGGTAACAATAGATATTGTAACAATAGATATTTCCAGTATCTTCATGAAGGAAATATTTAGACTGCATGGAATGCCTAAGGAAATCATATCTGACCGAGATACGAAATTTACTTCAAAATTTTGGAAATCTCTATTTGCTGTTTTGAAACTAAATTGCTATTTAGTACAGCCTATCACCCTCAAACTGATGGGCAGACAGAGAGGGTAAACCAAGTGTTAGAGGAAATGTTAAGGATGCATGTAATGCATCAGCCCAAGAAGTGGGAAAACTACCTACCACTGTTAGAGTTTGCTTATAACAATGGCTATCAAGATTCATTGAAGGTGATCCCTTTTGAGGCCCTCTATGGTAGACAATGCAATATCCCAATCAACTAGAATAACCCAGTAGACAGAATTACAATCTAGCCAGATATGCTAAAATAAATGGAACAACAAGTAATTCAAATAAAATGAAATCTGAAAATAGCTCAGGATAGACAAAAAATCTATGTAGACAGAAAAAGGAATCCTCGAGAGTTCAAAGCAGGGGATCATGTGTATCTCTGAGTTAGGCCCAGAAAAAGTTCCTTGAGAATGGGAGCTTGTGCCAAGCTGGCACCTCGGTATTGTGGACCCTTTGAAATTTTGGATAGAGTGGGACCTGTAGCATATAGAATAGCACTTCCTCCCACAGTTAAGGCACATAATGTTTTCCATGTTTCTTTACTAAAGAAATATGTACATGATTCTTGTTGGTCCTAAGGTCTGCACCTGAGTGCTAAAGGGAAAAGCTAGGCCACCTATCAGTTTAGAATGATTGTTTCTTTTATTTCAGGGTGTTGGTTGGTCAGAGGTTTATTCTATCAAGACAAATGACAGTTGGGTTGGAAAAATGATAGGGATGAGGTTCCTCCTTGGATGGTGGTACACTAATGACAAACCAGTGAAAAAATAGAAAAACAGGGGGAAACAAAAAACTACTCAATGAATAATCTACTGCAAGAAGTTCAATACTTAAAATATTATTTCAAGACATTAAACATGTATCAAAAACACAGTTACTCCCACAAGTTGCAAATAAAACAAATCTTCACCAAAGCATTAGCTGTTTGACAAGTTACATATCGGTGAAAACAAGTTATACAATAGCTGAAAGGAAATTAAATGTACGTTGCACAAACCAAAAACTGTATTCCAGATAAGAATAAAACACATAAAGATTTGAATGAAACAATGTCATCAAGAGTATGTTCACTAGGTAGAGAGCTTTAATCCATGCATAGAACGGGTCCAACCAGTCTGATGTATTTCTATTCTTTCCCCAAAAATCCGATCCTTACAATATCCAAAAGTTAACTATTTAAAAGAGTTGCAGAGGCTTTCGTTCTTATGGGACTGAGACCTAAATTTAGATAATTGTTCATAAAAAAATTCTTAACTTCACTAAGACACTGGACTAAATCAGTAAGAGTGGTTCTTATCACACACAAAAGACCACTCTTGTATATAATCTAAGAAATGAGAGAATTAATCAACTAAAAACTATTACTGTCTCTGAGACAGAAACTGATGGTTGCGTTGGAGGGGCTGAATTGGCAGAAAATATGCCTCAGAGTGATAGAGAAAGGCTATGTGTTAAGTAATGGCATGCCTGCGAGCTTTTGGAGGCCACTGGAGACAACTGGTTGCATGAGAAGATCTCTGCTTGAGGAAGAGGGAGTCTGCTGAAGTGTTCTGGAACCAATCTGCGTCGACCTGTGACTGAGACTTAAATCTCTGTCAGTGTCTGAGCTTTGAGAAGCTAAGCGCAGTCTGTATCGACTGTAATTGACCCTTCTCCTCACTTTCACTATGATGAACTGTTTGTGGACAGGAAGACATGGCGACACACGTCTAATAGGAATATAGGATGTGTGAAGGTGGACTACGTGGATGTAGATGAGGTGAAGGGGAGTGGGGGTGACAGGTGTGAGTGGAGGACATATGGAGCACGGTGAGAGGGGTGGGAGTAGTGAGTGGGATGAGTGGAGGTGACATGTGTGACCTAATGTCATTTAATCACATGATTGTGGGAGTTGTTGAGGGTGGTTTGGGTCCACATCTCCTTTGGGCCTACAATCCCCCACGAGTTTCAACGTACCCTTCCAACAATACCGTGGTTCCAATTGCGAGACCACTCTAGAAAATTAACGTCCAAGCAATTTATGTCCCCGGAATGAAATGTGACCATCGATCCGATTACGATATGTGGTCTGGGTGATATCTACCTGCTGCAAGGATCAACGATTCTCGTTGACTTGAGATCAACGATACAGATTCTCTTCGGAAATCTGGGTTTCGGGAGTTCCAAATGTGAAAGATGAAAAATATCTCGTAGTAAAATCTTCGAAGTAAATGATGTGCTACCGTGTGTCATGACTGATGGATGGTCCAGATTTACTTTGGGTTTTCAGAATTTTGAGCTTTGGGAGTTTCGAATGTGAAACATGAAAAATGTCCCGGAGTAAAATCTCCGAAGTGAATGATCTGCTGCCACATGTCATGACTGATGGATGCCATGTGATTCGACACTTCAACTCTTCGAGACTTTGACTATTCGACAAGTTCAACTGTTCGAGACTTCGACACTTCGGGACTTCAGGTAATTATTGATGTTAAACCCCACGTGATTCTGGAACCCCGAATGGATGAGAGCCGTTGATCTGATTAGCCTGATGGATCTCCACCATTGAAATTTAACCTATCTCTTCCCATAGTCTGAGCCCAAAATTGACCACTTTGGATTGCTTCGTTTGTCTGTGGGCCTTTCTTGTGCATACAAGAATACTTGGTCAACCTGCTGTGATCTCAATCAATGGAAAACGTGATGACAAGCATTCCAAACCAAATATGACATGAATTTTATCCTTTCAGGAAAAAACAGAAACAAAAATGTGTAAATACTCAATCAAGAGAGAAATGAATAAGAACCAAGTCACTCAGTAATGGGAAACTGACTTAACCAACCAGAAGAGGAAAAAATGATGAAGGCTTAGGGAAAAAAAAGAGAGGAGAGGAAGGGGTGCAGACCTAGGTTACAACACTGGCTCCAACTGGGGATAGCTCGTCCTTGTGAGGTGCTACGAACTGTAGATTAGTGCCTTGATATTAAATAACTTCTCTTATCTTCCATCACTTACCTTTATTTTCATTTGTCATCCCCGTGTATCTGTTACTGTCCCTCAACCATGCATTTTACTGAATTAAAAACTAAAACTACACCCCAGTGCCTTATTGGGCTATGGAGTCTTTATTCATCATAACTAACTAATCAAAAAGAAAAATAAAGGAAAGCATCTATGGTACAAGAGGGACCTTCCCCCAACCTCAAACAAAATAGTCTAGTTTGTGCAGGATAAATGTGTATCATCCAAAGATCTTTGTATCGTCTAGTTTGTGCAGGATAAATGTGTTGTTGTTCAGAACTTCAACCACCTTAAAAGGGCCAAACCAGAGGTTGTCAAATTTACCATGCTTGGACTTGTCATCCCTTCGGGCTTTCCACCTCAAGACCAGGTCACCTTTCTAAAAAATCTCCTTCTTTGTTTTCTTGTCAAATATTGACTTGATCTTGCTCTGATACATTTATGTCCTCTGCTCTAGTGCTTCTCTTTTTTGTTGAACTTCTATAATCTGGAAGATCCTCCTTTGAATGTCATTGGGTTCCTCAATCTCCTCGCAAGAATTTTAGGACTGGTATACCAAGATGAGTGGGGAAAACAACGTCTATGCCATAAAAAAGATGGAATGGTGAGGTTTCCAGAGACTTCTTAGTGTTGATTTTGTTAGATCACAAAGCATACTTAGGTTTGGAGTCTCAAGATTTCTTGTTATTAGTCAGCAATTTTTTGATAATCCCGATGAGAGTTTTATTCGATGACTCTACCAAACCATTCCCTTGAGGATAATAAGGTGTGGAATGTGTCAAGGAAATGTTATGATTGCAACATAAGTCAATCATGGATTTGGACTTGAATGCTTGGGCATTGTCTGTTACAAGCTTACTGGGGAAACCAAATCTGACAAAAATATTGGTTTCCAGGAAGTTCATGATCACCTTGTCAGTGGAATTCCTGGTGGGCACATCCTCAATCCATTTGGTGAAGTAGTCAGTGGAATTGAGGATCCATCTCTGTTGTCCACTGGAGGGTGTATTTATCTCTCCGATGAAGTCTAACCCCCATTATTGGAATGGACCATGAACAATGATAGCTTTTAGGGGCAGTGATAGTAACTTCTGTTTCCCCACAAACATCTGGCATTCATTGCAGGCCCTGACAATAGAAAAAACATCAGAGAAAAGGGTGGGCCAATAGTATCCTGCCCTCAGGATCTTGAGAGTTGTGGCCTTCCAATGTTGGTGTCCTCCACATACTCCTCGATGCATTTATGCCGTGACTTGTTTAGCCTCATTTTCATCAGGGAATTTTAACAAGATGTCGACATGATCTCTCCAATACAGGATTTGGTTGGAGATGTAGAATTTGATGGATTTCAATTTGAGAGACCTGGCCTTTGTATTTTTCACATCTGGTGGACACTCAAAATGCTTTAGAAAATAGATGATGTTTTTATACCAAGATGAAGAGGATTAGTTTTCAAATACTTGTAAGTTGTCTTGTCCAGGCTGTATGATGGGTGCGTCTGATTGGGTGAATATTTGATTCAATTCTAGCACCTTACAATTTGATTCTGATAGCAATTTGGCTAGTCCTTGCCCCTTGATCAACTTGGTGGGATTTATGTGTAGGTCATACTCCAACAATTTTACAATCCATTTTCCTGTTTTTCCCTCATTGTCTGGCTGGACCAAAATCTCTTTGATACTGTTGCTAGGAACAAAGACTGTTATGCTAGACTGTAGCACATAAAACTTGAAGGATTTGAGTTCTTTGACTAGTGCATAAGCCTGCTTCTCTAATATATCATACTTCAGCTCAACATCTCGAAGGGCTCTTCTGAAAAAGGCTATTGGCTTCTCATGCCCTTCTTCATTTTTCTGCAGTAGTACAACAACAATGGTTTCCTTTGAAGCAAAGAAGAAGATGAAGACATCTTTGGTGTAGTCAGGGCTGACCAATACATGGGCCTCAACTAAATCTTGCTTGATTGTTTGGAAAGATGATTTTTCCTGGAAGGACCACTTTATCACAACATCTTTCTTCAACATGTTAGTAATAGGCTTCAAAATTTCAGCAAAATTTGGCACAAAACGTTTGAGGAAGTTTATATTACCAATAAAAGACTGGACAACCTTTTTACTTCTGGGGATCTCAATCTGTTGAATGGCACAAACCCTCTTTGGATCAATTTTTATACCTCCCACTGATATGATGTGGCCTAGGAGCGTTCCTTCTGGCATGGAAAAGTGAGACTTTCTAGGATTCAAAGAGATTCCATATCTCCCACATTTCTTGAAAACCTGCTCCAGGTGCTGCAAATGTTCCTCATTAGACTTGGAAAAAATGGTGATGTCATCCAAGTATATAACCATAAATTTGTCTTTTCCCCCCACAAAAGCTATGTCCATGGCCCTCTGAAAAGTGGCCCCTGCGTTCATCAACCCAAATGGCATCTTGTCATACATGAATGTTCTCCATGGGGTGGTTAATGTTGTTTTTTCTTTATCCTCTTCACACACTGCTATCTGGTTATGACCAAAGTATCCATCCAACAAGGAAAGTCTGTGTGCACCTACCACCGTTTGTAAAATATGATCCATCTTGGGGAGGGGATAATTGTCCTTCAAAGATCACTTGTTGAGATTTCTGAAGTCAACACACAAGCGTATCTCACCACTTTTCTTCCGTACAGGTACTAAGTTGTCCACCCAACTTGAGTACCTCAATGGTACAATAATATTGGCATCCAACATTCTTTTTAGCTCTTTCTCAATTATGGACATTAACATGGGATTAAACTGTCAAATCTTCTGTTTGAATGGCTTGGAGCCAACCTTTAGGGGGATCTTATGCTGGATGATGTCAGTGTCAAATGTCTTCAAATCTTCATAGGACCATGCAAAAGTATCAAAAAACTTTTTAATGAGACTGACATACTTTTCTTTTCATTTTGTAGCTAATGATTTGGACAACTTGATGATCTTAGAATTCTCAATGGTCCCAATATTGCAATATGCCACCTCTTCTTCTTGATTTTTAATGACAGCCCCTTTGTAAACATAATTACTGTCAAACAACCTTTCCAATGGCACCAGTCCTCTTGGAATGTGGTTGGTTTTCAACTCCACAATATCATGACCAACCACTGTCTTCAGCAGATGGGATGCTTGTTGATCTTCCAATTCCTCATCTTCACCTCCTTGACTTTCTTGGTCAATTGAGATATTGGAGAACTCATCAATGGTGTGAAAAAATCTCTGCAGCTCCAGATCATCACTAAAGACCTGCCAGTGCTTCAAGTTGTTTGGTATGGCTATTCTATGCCTGATTTCCACCTGATATTTAATATTTGGGCCAATAGGAGGCCTGGAAGTGATGGCAGCCAAGGCCAAAGAATTTACCTTCTGATTATGTTATCTGGGAATGAAAGAAATGTTAAATTCTAGAAATAAATTATCAATTAGATCCCATACCTCGTTTCTGTATTGCTTGAGCCTCTGTTTCTTAGCCTGATAGATGTTCCTTACTTGATTGATGATTAACTTAGAATCACCAAAAAATGCTACACAATCAATGGCCATGTCTTTGGCAGCCCTCAGTCCCAACACTAGAGCTTCATATTAGACTACGTTATTAGTAGTCTCAAACTCCATCTTATAAGAGAGGGTTATTACTTCTTCTGAAGGGGAAATGAGGAGAATACCTACACCGGATCCTTCTTTTGACGAAGAACCATCGAAATACATCTTCCATACTCTGTTTTGTTGACTTGTCAGTGACTGATCATTGCATTGGCTAACTGATATATCAGGTTCATCATCGTTTAAGTGGAAGACATATGAGCCAATCTCATTCTCAACAACATAAATTGGCTGATTGCTTGGGTTCTGATGGTCACTAACAATGTAGTATAACCTTACCTCTGTATATAGCCTCCTATGCTCTCCTCCAAACATAGGAATGGTGGCATAAGTGAGGTCCATTTGTAATGATCCTCCAACCTTCTTAGCCCATGTTCTGGATAAAAGCATACCAAACTTTGGGAAAATGTCTGCTACAACAATGTCCATCACTACACTCTTCATGGGTAATTGTGCTAGAGAAACCACCATATCCTTCTTCAATCCCAGACATTTTACTTTTTTAGAATCAAAGGAGTACATGTCTTGGTAAGTCTTGGTAATCTCCAGACCTAGTTCTTCCATAACAACTTTGGGCATGACATCGTGGGAGGCTCTTGAGTCCATAAGGAAGTTATGCAAGATCTTATCATGGACATTCAAAGATACATAGAAAGGAGGAGAATCATTAGAGACATCCTCAATGTGTGGACCCACAGTGATGGATGGGTTTTCATCCTATAGACTAATGACATCAGATGATACACTAGAAGGAGGTGGCTGCAGAATTTTCATGATGGATTTCTTGAAAGGCTCGTTTTTTAACAATTCTGTCCAAGGTACATGGATCTTGATCTTGCTCAACTCATATTCTAGGATGAAATAGGTTGGTGGCCTATCAGACTCTTTCATTTTTGGGACTGCAGGTTTTGATAGAGGAAGTTGCTGAGTTTTAGATGACATACCTTTATTTCGACTTGGCTTGGGGGGAACTTCATCTTGTTTGCTTTGATCAGGGGTAGTGGCCTTTGAAGCTCCTGCTCTCATCCTCAAATCGTATTTCTTCTTGGGTTGGATTTGAATAACTCCCTCCTCCCCTATATGATCATCAAACTAATTTGACAGTTGTGCTACCTCATATTTTTGCTGTGTTAAATGGCTGGTATAATAATCTGTTTCATTGAAAAGAACAACAATATCATCCACAACATCGCTGTCTGCATCCATATCCTCAATCTGATTGTTTTGGAAAGGAGGTAATACCCTTTGATCATCAACATTTCTTCTTTCTCTCTGCATTATGGGAGGGGCATCATTAGGCCTCCTGAACTGATTTTGGTTTCTATTCCCCCCCCCATGAAAAGTTCCGTCTGGATGTTTGGATTCCAATTTTAACTTAGCTATTTCAGAAGTCAGATCTTTCAAGGTTTTGGTCATTTCCTCAAGTTTGGGATCAGATGTGGCTGAGTTAGAGGAGGTAGGGGTATCCTCTCTCTATTTTTTCTTCTCTTTATGAGATCTAGTCTTTAGTCTGTTTGATGCCAAAATATTAGATTCAACTTCAATGGCTCCTTCCTGCATGGACAATAGTGTGGTTGATCTTCTCTCTCAGGAGGAGTGAGAAATATGCATCAAATGCATTGGCATAGATGATCTTGGCAGAGGCTTTAGTTGGTTTGATCTCGTCTGGGATTCTACCATACATCTTATTGAATCTCTTGGTGAAATCTGAAATAGATTCACCATTCTTTCTCTTTAGGGCCCCAAACTCAGTGATGTAGTAGAGGTAATCTCTCCTATCTCCCCATTTCTTTATGAAAGTTTCATCCAGTGCCTCAATATATGCAATGGAGGCTGGGGGAAGACCTATGAACCCTTTTCTTACTTCCCCCTCTAGACTCTGTACAAACAACCTTATCCATACATCTGCATAATCAATGTTAAAGCTGTCTGCAAAGATATAAAAGGCTTCCAGATGTTCCTCAACAATTACTTCTCCTTCCTCATTATATCTTGGTAAATATTTCATGTAATCTGTGGCTGGGAAGGCATGCAAGGATACAAGAAGAACTAGGGGTGCATATCTGGTAGCAATTATGGCATCCATCATGTTAACGACTTTGACTTGAATAATAGGGACTTGCAAATTTATGGGAGATACAAGGGTGGATGCAAGAGTGGATACTGAAGTGGAATCAAGAGTCGAAGATGTCCGAGCCCCTTTGGAATTATGATTCTCAGGGCTATCAAATTCAAGCTGCTTGTGATTGTGATTAGACATAGGCTCTTTGTGTGCAACTTTACCCTTGAGGAGTGAAGTATATCTCTGGGCTACAATGCATTTTCTTAGTTTCCTTTCTATCTTAGAGACTACTGTGTTATTCTTAGGATTAGAATGAGTCTTCTTGGCTTTAATGTTTTTAGATTTTGATCTGTTGAATCCCTTTCTTGGCGCCAATATTTCTTCTTTAAATTTTACTCAGTGAAGTCGCCAGGTGAAAGATGGCAGTCTTTCTGTGTCTGATATTTGTTCACCGTCAAAGGTTAGATTTGATAAATGTCATTCTCCTAGGGAAAGATATTTCGTTACTTCGTTCCCTGACAATGGCGCCAAAAGATGTTGGTCCTAAGGTCCACACCTGACTGCTAAAGGGAAAAAGTAGGCCACCTATCAGTTTAGAATGATAGTTTCTTTTATTTCAGGGTGTTGGTTGGTCAGAGGGTTATTCTATCAAGAGAAAGGATGGTTGGGTTGGCAGAATGATAGGGATGATATTCCTCCTTGGATGGTGGTACACTAATGACAAACCAGTGAAAAAATAAAAAAAAAACAGAGGGAAACAACAAACTACTCAATGAATAATCTGCTGCAAGAAGTTCAATACTTAAAATATTATTTCAAGACATTAAACATGTATAAAAAACACAATTACTCCCATAGGTTGCAAATAAAACAAATCTTCACCAAAGCATTAGCTGTTTGAAAGGTTGCATATCAGTGAAAACAAGTTATACAATAGCTGAAAGGAAATGAAATGTACGTTGCACAAACCAAAAACTGTATTCCAGATAAGAATAACAACACATAAAGATTTGAACGAAACACTGTCATCAAGAGTATGTTCACCAGGCAGAGAGCTTTAATCCATGCATAAAATGGGTCCAACCAGTTTGATGTATTGCTATTATTTCTCCAAAAATCCGACCCTTACATTATTCGAAAGCTAACTATTTAAAAGAGTTGCAGAGGCTTTCGTCCTTAGGGGACTGAGACCTAAATTTAGATAACTGTTCGTAAAACAAATTCTTAACTTCACTAAGACACTGGAATTAATCAGTAAGAGTGGTTCTTATCACACACAAAAGAACACTCTTGTATCTAATCTAAGAAATGCGGGAATTAATCAACTAAAAACTACTACTATCTCTGAGACAGAAACTGATGCATGCGCTGAAGGGACTGAATTGGCAGAAAATATGCCTCAGAGTGACATAGAAAGGATATGTGTTGAGTAATGGAATACTTGGGAGTTGTTGGAGGCCACTGGAGACAACTGGCTACATGAGAAGATCTCTTCTTGAGGAAGAGGGAGTCTGCTGAAGTGTTCTGGAACCAATCTGCGTTGACCTGTGACTGAGACTTAACTCTCTGTCTGTGTCTGAGCTTTCGGAAGCTAAGTGCACTCCGTCTCGACTGTGACTGACCCTTCTCCTCGATTCCACTGTGATGAACTGTTTGTGGACAGGAATACGTGGCGACGGACGTCCAATAGGAAGACAGGACACGTGAAGGTGGATGACGTGGATGTAGATGAGGTGGAGGGGAGTGGGGGTGACAGGCGTGAGTGGAGGACAGATGGCACATGGTGAGAGGGGTGAGAGAAGTGAGTGGGATAAGTGGAGGTGACTTGGAGGTGATGGGCGTGACTTGATGTCATTTAAGCACATGATTGTGGGTGTTGTTGAGGGTGGTTTGGGTCCATACCGCCTTTGGGCCCGCAATCCACCATGAGTTTCCACGTACCCTTCCAACAATACCGTGGTTCTAATTGCGGGACCACTCTAGAAAATTAACGTCCAAGAAATTTACATCCCCACAATGAAGTGTGGTCGTCGATCCGATTATGATCTGTGGTCCGGGTGATATCTACCAACTGCAAGGATCAACGGTTCTCGTTGATTTGAGATCAATGGTCGAGATTCTCTTCGGAAATCTGAGTTTCGGGAGTTTCGAATGTGAAACATGAAAAATATCTCGGATTAAAATCTTTGAAGTGAATGATCTGCTGCCACGTCTCATGATCGATGGATGGCCCACATTTACTTTGGGTTTTCAGAATTTCGGGCTTCGAGAGTTTCGAATGTGAAACATGAAAAATCTCCCGGAGTAAAATCTATGAAGTGAATGATCTGTTGTCACGTGTCATGAATGATGGATGCCACATGCTTCGACACTTAGTCTCTTCAGGACTTCAACTATTCAACAAGTTCGGATGTTTGGGACTTCCACACTTTGGGACTTTGGGTAATTCTTGATGCTAAACCCCGCGTGATTCTGGAACCCTGAATGGATGAGAGCCGTTGATCTGATCGACCTGATGGATCTCCACCGTTGAAAGTTAACTTGTCTGTTCCCATAGTCTGAGCCCAAAATTGAACGCTTTGGATTGCTTCGTTTTTCTGCTGGCCTTTTTTGTGCGTACAAAAATACTTGGTCGACCTGCTGTGATCTCAATAAATGGCAAACATGATGACAAGCATTCTAAACCAAATAAGACATGAATTTTATCCTTTCAGGAAAAATAGAAACATAAATGTGCAAAGACTCAATCAAGAGAGGACCGAATAAGAACCAAGTCACTTAGTAATGGGAAACTGACTTAACCAACCAGAAGAGGAAAAATTAATGAAGGCATAGGGAAAAAAAAAGAGAGGAGAGGCAGGGGTGCAAACCTAGGTTACAACAATTATAATCATATAATTGATTGGTCCGTGATTCAGGTGGAACCAGAGGGAGAATTACTGCCAGAGCCACAATGTATAATAGACAGGAAGGAAATCCCACTCAAGAACATAACCATTTAACAAGTCAAGGTGTAGTGGAAACACTTTGGTCCATATGAAGCTACACGGGAAATGGAGGATTCCATGAAATAGATATACCCATTTTTGTTTACTTCTGTACATACATAATACATTGGTAGGTAGAACATCAAGGAAGGTGTTCCTTTAAGGGGGAGGGGATTATAACACCCCTATTTCCCCCAGCTTGTAAATATAACTATAAATTTCCAAAAGACTATGGGTAGACTGAATATGTGTGGATGTTGGAATTGATGAACCTTTTTGTTATAAAAAGGTAATGTATGTATTTCTGTTATTAATTAAAAATGGATAGTGTTGCATAACTGCTGAAGGTGATTGGAAAGGTAGATCATGATGCTATGAGAGAGAGGTGAGGGGACCAACAATGGTTGAGATGACCCCCACTAGACCAATACCTTACTAGATTTAAATTACTTAGACCCAGAACAATCCAATGACCCAAAAATAAGTTACCAGTTAGGCTGGTGGTTGGGAAGTCCTCCTCAAGAGTTAATGAGGATATGGGGAGAGTACCCACTTGAAATAATTCCTAACCTAACCACAAACTGGGGATTCAGACCCACTCAATCTTGCTGAGGAAGGCAAGAAAAGAAGGGAATTCGTGGGCAGAGAGGATGACAGAGAGATGAGTCGAGAGACCATTCTTCTTGAAGAAAAACAACACATGCAACTCTCTGGTTCTAAAAAAAAAGAACTGAAAAACAAGCTTGCTATGGGTGCAAGAAGTTGCGGGAAGCATTTTCAGTCCAAGCTTACAAATTAGGTTATAGAGAAGATGAGTGATTGAGGAAGCACTCGTTGTAGGCCCCCTTTCTTGGTGGAGAAAAAACCGTTTTGCGAAGTTTTGTGGGAGGAGGAGAGTCACCTCTGTCCTCGACTGTCACTGAAAAATAAGTAAGAGTCTCTCTCAGAGCATCATGATCTAGCTAGGGGGTGGCCAACAATAAATCCGTTTAGGAGTGGCTGTGCTTACGGTTGGGTAGAAACGAGCACCCCTCTCAGCAGTTCCTTCACCATATGGTTTTCTTTATAAGTATTCTTATACCTGCATACTAGAATTGAAATGATGGTTTAATGTATGTGTCTATGACTAAAATTTGTATTGTATGATTAATGTAGAAATGCTTATTGTTTTCTGTGAACCCATGCTTTTGAATGGTTTCTGTTTGCCTCAGCTTAGCAGTAGGAGAACTGTTAGACGCGGGTCTGTAAATGAATCTAAGAATAATTTTACGATCTCTGTATTGGTTGGAAAATACTTAAGGGAATTTTCCCCAAGGATGGAATTTGTAATGCAGGAGTCGGGGTATATTTAACTGGAATATTTCAGTCTTGTCGACCCCTCAAAATTACCCTCACGGGATTACTAAATTCAAGCTCTGTGGAGGGAGGGCGCCTCCTTCAAACCATTTGTCCGTGTGACCGAGGGCTCATGTCCACGACCCTAACGAAATAATGGCTAAGAGTAGAGCATACAACCTCGAGGCTTGTCAGATAATCCATATGACCAATACCTAGGGACCCTTCGCTAGGTCTGAAAGGAGCTAAGCTATTTTGGCTTCGGAACTCTAGGAGTTTGGAGCTCCAAGATGCTATGACTCTACAACCTCTGAAACCATATGAAGGTAACCTACTAGTTCGGTTACCAATGAGATTGACTGACATATGGCGGTTTCCTTAACCATGACCATGGGATCTATCCCACCGATAAAGCCTGAACCACTTACTATTTGTGAAGTAGTGAGAATAGTAGACCTGAGGGAATTCATGACCTCCCATGACCGTTGGATCTATGTCGCGGTCAATCCGACATTGACCACTCTAGATGAACAAGAGTGTTAAGAGGATGGAACCCATGAACGCCGAACTCGCGAAGGGACGAGGATCGTAGATCCATGGATGCTTCAGGATCTCTCATGACCGTTGGATCTACGCCGCGGTTAGTCCAATGTTGACCACTCTGGGAGAAAGGGAGCGTTAAACAGGTAGAACCCCCGAACATCGAAGTTGCAAAGTGATGAGGACTGTTGATCCGAGGATCATTCAGGATCCCTTCTGACCATTGGATCTAGACCATGGTCAACCTGCCGTTGACCACTCCAGAAGTAAAAAGGAACTCACACAACAGATTCCCCGAATGCCGAATTTGTGAAGCAACGAAGACCGTAGATATATGGATCTACGTAGACCTATCTAGATCATAGGATAGAAGGGGTGTTGATAGGATTACTAGTGGGAGTTCGGACTTCAAAGCTCCAGGCAATTTCACAGGTGTGAGAAGCTAGAGACTCCCATAGGCTGTTAGTATGGAGTGACATGGCACGATGATGTCACCTAGGGTGACGTGGACCTATGGTCGACATGCCACATGTCCCCTTGATTTTATGATTTTCACAGACCTTATGTGCCCATTAGAATGTGACACATGTCACCCATTGATGGGGCCACATGCCATCTCTTCCCCTTGCCACATGTCAACCCCTGGTGCATACTCGCTTGGCCTAAGAGCTGGTGGAATACCCTGGGGCACTGGGAGTTCAGAACTTCAGGAAATTTGGGACGCTGGGGATTAACTTGGTCGAAGGCCCAAATCCACCTGTCCCTGCCTCTATGTTTAATGCATCGCCACGTGTAAGTGTCGACCCTTTGAGAGTCCAATAATTCATAACTCTGGAGGTTTGGAGTGGTATGATTGAAAGAGTCGAAAAGGGCCGAAGGCCCATATTTACTTTCCTGCTCGTGCAAGATGTCAAACAATTTTAATTAATTAAATAAAAAGGGACCCTCTCTGAAACTCTGACATTCGGGAGATTTGGGTTCACAAGCACACAAAGAGGATTTTCGCCGAAGTATGAAGACTTAGGAATTAATTAGTATTAATGAATCCAAGTGAGGTGTAGTGTCGGGTGACAGGGAGCCATGCGGGTGCCACATGGCTGTAACAGACTCCAGTTAATGAGGGATTAAAGAACCTTAAAGGACCATAACTTGCAATCCAGAGCTCAGATTTGAGCATGATAGCAGTCGTTGGAAATCTCTTGATGAGTAGAAGAGGATGGAGCTCCCGGGAAGAGGATTCAAGAGGATTAATGAAAGCAAAATTTTGATGCCCCATCCCTAAAAAGAGTACTTAGGGGTCGGGTGTGTTACATTAGGTCTATTTTTAATTTCTTATTCCCCATTACCCCCATAAGTAAGTCACCAATTTACAACTACAAATACTTATTTACATCAAGGGGATTCCATAATTTTTCATGAGTAAAGTATGCATACCTTTTCCTAATATTTATAGATAAAGTTTTTACAACTAAATTATCCTGCATAAAAACACAATTCACTCCTTTTCAATGTTCAACTTTTATGAGCTATCATCCATATTAACTAATCATTCAAGAATTTTCCCTATCTATTTATAAATTATTTATCATGATTGTTGTTCTAAAATAAAAATGGGTCTTCAACTATTTTTTCATACTCTTTTCATCATGGACCATTGATATCTAAGTCTTTATTCATTCTTAATTTAAATAAATCAAGTAGTGTTTTTTATAACCTTATTGATACTATATATCTATTTAAAAACAAGCATTATCCTAATATTCAATACCTCCCCTTTCATAATTCTACTTTCCCCTTTATTTTTGTTTCTTATCATTTTTACTGCACTGATTGTTCTGTATAAAGACAAGGTCAATTTTTCGTTTTCCTAATACGTTATATCAATATGAGATTAAATATCCATTAAACTAACTCAATTAGAATTTAAGTTTTCCAAAACTTAAACTAGGTCCATCCTATGAGATTAAATATCCATTAAACTAACTCAATTAGAATTTAAGTTTTCCAAAACTTAAACTATTTTAGTAAGGTCCATCCTAGAGTGGACTATATTTTCAAGTATATGTTATATACTTTGCATAGAAGCTATGCATTTATACATAATATATTATTGGTAGCCTAAGGACTATCTACATGATTTCAACTTTTATTAAAGACATGTATATGTCATTTTACTTTACAATTTCTAAAACTTATTCCCACTAATTCAAGGAATTCCACCTTCAATTCAAAATTCAAAGGTTAACATTATTCCATACGAGGATCTATTTTAGATTACTTAAATTAAAAATTAATAAAAAAAATACCATGCTCGTGGTTCCTTCACTTAGATCATATACGTCTCTCCCTATAAATAAGATTTTGTCAAAATGAAATGCTACTGCAAATTTTCTTACCCAAATAAGGTTGTAATGTATACTTCTAAGGTGGGTACTATATATATATATAGTGTATTTTGTAACTTTTTATATGATCTTCAATACTCTAATCTATTATAAAGGTAAAAGAAAAGATGGAAAGTCGTTCTTTTCTCTAGATCATACCCTATTGGCCGTAGTACATAATAAACACAACTACTAGTGTATATTAATTCCTTGTACAATAACAAAGTTAAAAACAAGTAGGTGGGTTCATTAGGTCCTAGTTTCGTAACTTGGCTATGATAATATGCGTAACGTCTGTCTAAAATAACCCCCAGTTGTGTCATATAAAAAAAATGTCTTTTTAGTTTACTTAAGTTTTGTAAAGTTAAAAGACTTATACATTCAACAATATGTTAACATGCAATTGGAAATAAATACACAAATATGAAAGAACTTAGACTTACATTCATATGATTAATCAACCTTAATTAAAAGACTAATATGGTACTTTAAACTCACTTAAGATTGCATTAAGCTACTTGAATTATTAACGTTAGGTATAAATACACTAATCTCATTACTTTATCATCAACCGGACTCAATGATACTCTACATTATATATCTTCGCATATTCATAAGCAACATTCGTAATCACTATTTTCAATATGGTTTTCTTTGACCATTTAAGGTCTCAGGACTAGCATACTGTTCTCAGGACTAGCATACTGTTCTGAGATACTTGTAAGAATTGCATATCTACTCACACAAACTATAGAATTATTTTTGATCTTTAAGTTGAGATAAACACTATATAGTTAACATGTGAGATAAGGTAAAGTAGGATATGCTAAGTCATCTCCATGTTTTTTCAATTTGGCATAATGTTGTGCAAGTTACACAATAAGTATAATAAATTATGTACAAGATTGCGCAAAGTTGCGCACTTGGTTTTATCTACTATGCATTGCACATTCGCATCAACAAAATTTTCTTCTATTAATGTATTCATTTATCCAATTATATAGATACAATAAT
>ML782960.1:526698-541486 GCA_009831015.1 Picea engelmannii | reverse complement strand
TATCTTCTTTAGAGTCTTTGGACTTACAATAGGGCTGATATTTAGCAAGAAATTTCTTTTTCATGTCATCCCAGTATACTATGGTTGCTTCTCCCAACCCCATGAACCATTTTAATGCATATCCTTTCAAAGTTGCAGGAAATGAACGAAGTTTTTGAGCATAATTGGTATCCATATGTTCAACAAACGATGTCAAATTAAAACATGAAAGCATCAGGGTCTTCAGTAGACAAGCCAAAGAAATTTGGAAGAACAGAGGGAGGAATATTCTTCATTTTTATGTCATTTCCTAAAAGAGTTGGTGTATCAACTATAGGAAATGCAAATGTAGTATGTTCTTCTTCCTCCTCTTCATCATTTCCTCCTCCTCATGTCTATTCTCGATGTGATTATCTATCCTCTTGTTCTTTCCTTCCTCTTTCTTCATTTCTTTTCCTTTCTAATTCCCTTTCCATTCTCTCCCTTTCTTGTCTATCAGTTTCAGACATTGCAAAGAAGTTTTCTGTTGTATAGTCAGATATTTCTGTTGGAAAAAGAGGTTGTCCTATTTCAAAAATAGTTTGATTTTCTTTTTGCTTTCCTACAAAAGATATTTCTGGTTGTGTTTGTTTCTTCTTTACTTCATGAGCCAATAGAACTTGTCTTTCTATGAGAGTTAACCTTTGTCCTGAACGTTGTTTTTCCTCTAATTCTTCCAAAGTGATTTTTCCAGCAGTTGGTGTGGTAGATTCGTATTTTTCAGTTGTAGATGTTCCTGCTCCTACAGATGGTTGATTAGTTTTTGGGGGGTTTTGTTTTAAAAATCTGCCTTTATCATCCCTAAGTTTAGACATAAAGAAACATAACTTAAAATTAATCCTATTCTGTGTTTTTTTTATTTTATGTATATGTGTTTTTTTTTGTAATCCTATCTCTAAATGTGCCTCCCCGGAAATGACGCCAAAATGTTAGGCTCCAATCTACTGATGTAAATTAGAGTGCAAATGATTGTCAATCCGGTGTTTGTAAGACTTAGAGGCACATCCAAAATATATGGATTTAGAGATAACTTTTATTCTTTAATGAGAATAAACCAAAACCTATTCTAAGAGCTGAATATGGAAGAGATGCTAAGCTTCTGTTCATAAGTCCTATTCATAGATCTCATAACAGTAATCAACAATTGTTTTCCTAAAGTGTATCAACAGTAAGCATTCAAGAGATGTTGAACTAGTTCTAAGGCTTATCAACACTAGAAAGACAAAACTCTTATTCAAGAGATGCATTCATTGTCTTCTTTCATTCGTTAGCATTTATCATCAATTCTTATTAAATCCAAAAGTACTGCATAAATAACTCAAAAAGCATTCATGATTATCTTAATGCTTGAAAATAAACTACATATTGAATTCTTATTCAAGAAATCATTCACAACATGAGTAAGGCTTAGAAACATTAAGCATTCTACTTAACTATGGAATTCATATAACTATAGCAAAGAATAAACTCATCTACAACAAGATCTGATCTAAAACATGTATCAAAGATTACTTGAAAAGAACACAAAGGAAGAGTGTACTAGTTTGGCAAAGGGGGCCCTCCAATGATTCACTTGTACACTTGAGTTGTCTCAGCTAAGAAAGAGCTCCAGCAGCATTCACATCATCATATCATAAGCATTATCAAGAACAAAACGCAGAACTCATCTCAAGATTGCAAATTCCAAAGTTTCTTCATTCACATTCAAGGGTGTCATACTAGTCTATGCTTTAGAGTATTTATACAAGAGTTTTAAAACTAATAATGCTAATAAATTTCCTGAAGATCATGATCATATCCATAATATATTCTAGGAAGGTCGAATGCCCCCTTCAGATCCATAATATATGACCGAATCCCATGAAAATCTAAAACTGTCCATGATTTAAGGCTAAAACATAGTATTTTCTGCTGAAGTGGCCCTGTTTGACTAGCGTTGACCAGACACCTGAAAGGCTCAGATCTCGAAGCTGATAGCTCATCATCCATCCTTGTACATCAAGGATCACGACCCAAGTCTCAGATTTCGCCCAGGTGTCCTGCAAGTACACGAACCTAGGAGCAATTTCGGGATTTAGTCAAATCCTGTAATTTCTGATAAATTTTCAATTTTAATGCCACAAATTAGAAAACTCAATTCTTAAGCTAAAGAATGATAAATATACCTTGCATAATCTGTTTTATGGAAAATATGGAATGAAATGGATGCAAAATGGATGGTTATAGAGGCAAAAGTGTAGTTTATAGAGTAAAAAGGAGCATAAAAATGTACTCAACAATAGCAATATGTTATTTCACACCTATTATCTCTACTTTTTATATGAAAAACAATCTAGATAAGGACTGTCCCTACAAAAGCTTAGAGCAAGATATCTACAATATGAAAAATGAAGGTAGTATCCTCATGTTAGGAGACTTTAATTCTAGAACTGCAACTAATCAAGCTATTATTTCAAGTAATGATTCCAACTCTAATCCTCTATGGCTAGATGAGGACCTTGTTTTAGCTAATAGATACAGAATAAACTCTAAAGACCTAATCGATAATTTGTTTGGTACTGAGCTAATCAAGCTCTGTAGTTCTCAAGATTGAATAGTTTGCAATGGTCTAAGGAAGTGGCCAAAATATAACGGGATAACTTGTATCCATGGGCGTGGAACTAGTGTTGTTGATTATGTAATATCAGATATCCCCATATACAACCAAATAATAAACTTTGATCTTTTAGATGACCACAAACTTGGCTCTGATCATAGAACTTTAACTCTAAATCTAACTCTAACTCTAAACGTTGCCATGCACAAAAGATCCATTGAATAACACTCTGATAGCCAAAGGCACTTACTTTATGACAAAAACAAAGTCGATCTTTTCTTAAATGACTCAAGTAATGCTTTAAATCTATTAATGTATGAGAACAATATTGAAGATAACTATCAAAATTTTACAACAATCCTCTCTACTTCCATTAACAAACTCTCTATTAAGGTGCTGCGTAAAAAGAAAAAAACAATACAACTAACCCTTGGTATGATAATGAATGTAAAATTGCTAGAAAGGCCATTAGGGATGCTTCCAATGTGTCATTAAAATCTGATAAGATAAATAGATATACAAACTTAATTAAAAGGAAAAAAAGACTATATAATAGAAAACAAGAGAAGCTTTTGCACTTATTTAAGATAGATCCTAAGAAATTCTCGAGGCAAATTCTAACTCATAAAACTAAAGAAAATAATAGGATTCGCTTGAAGGATTGAAATTTCTACCTTAAAAATATTTACGAATCACATAATGTCATGGACAACATTCCAAATAATTATACAAAGGATGAAGTGTTTTGTATAGAAGACATTAAGTTTGGGGTTATGCGGCTCTCAAAAGGAAAATCTAAGGACATTTAAGGTTACCAAGATGAAATATTAAAAATTGGAGGACCTATCCTCATCCCTCACATACATAAGCTCTTCAATTCAGCTATCCAGCAAGGTTTCCCAAAACCTTGGATTCAAAGTCTCATTGTTCCTATTTTTAAAAGTGGGGATAAAGTAACCCCTCTAATTATAGGACCATTATGATTAACCACATTTTAGATAAGCTATTTGAAAGTATTTTGGAAAAAAAGATTTGTACATGGCTAGAAAGCAATGGAAAAAGAGCTAAAGGCCAAGCTGGGTTTAGGGGCTACCATTCAACCGCGGACCACCTTGTTACATTTATGATCCTTGTAGAGGAGTGTCATAATGATAAAATATATCTCCTTTGTTGTTTCATTGATTTTATAAAATATTTTGACATTTCCCTCAGGACTAACCTTTGGAATAGGTTAGAAGAGCTTAAAGTCCCTTTAGAGTTAAGAGCTGCTGTAGTAATGTCACATGAGAAAGTTATTTTCAAGTTTACGAACAGTGAGGGATGGTTGGAGTAAATTAACTGTAATATAGGAGTGAAGAAAAGTTCCCCCTTATTCCTACCCTTTTCGACATCTATATTGATAAGTTAGAATATTGTTTGGAGGATGCAGTTTGTGTTGGACTGACTCTTGCTAGTATAGTTATCATTCTTCTTCTTTATGCTGATGATATTGTTCTTATGGTGAAGAGTCCATATGACCTAGGTAAGAAACTTATAATGCTCAAGGACATCTGCTCTAGTATGGGCATGACTATAAACATTGACAAAACAAAGGTTTTGATAATTAAATCCAAAAGCATCACCTACGATACTTTTGTATATGACAACAATAGCTTGGAGGAAGTGCCTTCATACCAATGTCTTGGAATTAACATTCACCATAAGCTCAATTGGAACTATAGCGTTGAGAAAAGGATAAATGGAGGGTGGAAAGGTTATTATGAGCTTCAAAACAATTGTAAATTAATGAATCTTTGGCTTTGGGATAAGAGAAAATGTCTCTTTCACACTCTCATCACTCCAGTTATCTTATATGGATGTGAAGTTTGGGGTTGCAGCATCTCTAGAGAATCCTGGAGAAAGATAGAACATATCCAAAATAATTTTATAACTTATAATCTCAAAATCAAAGGCAATACACCCTATCCTATGCTCCTCATAGAAACAATACTTCCCCCCATCAAGAACATTGCTATGATTAGATATCTAACTTACAAGAACAAGATAAACAACATGGATGACAAGAGACTCCCAAAAATTGCTTCAAATTCTAGCCAAAACCACCAGTGGCTCAAACGAGGTTGGCATAAAGATGTCAAATCTTGGCTAAATCATTGGGGAATACAAGAAGAAGCCATCGTGTAGAATATCGATAATATTACAAATATGATCTCTTCTAAATTTGAGGAGAATATGTGGCGTGATAAAGAATTATATGATAAAAGGAAACTAAGATACTATATCCTTGTTGTAATGGACATGTGTTTTCAAGACTTCATATGTTAAGTTAACATAGGATTGTCCAATAGGTTAACTCCTTAAGCTTAAATTAAGCATAAAATTTACTCACACACACACACACATATCCTTGTTGTAGAGCACACGTGTTTTCAAGACTTCATACATTAAGTTAACATGGGATTGTCCAATAGGTTTAACTCTTTAAACTTAAATTAAGGATAAAATTTACTTAATGTTTTAAATGTGAAGGTTATATAATAACATTCTTTGAAAAATGTGTAAATTGTGTGTTATATATATTTAGACTATTCGTAAAATAAAATGGCTAGTAAGAAATTAATACTATATAACACCAAAGAAATTAATACTTCTTAAAATAAAATGGCTAGTAAGAAATTAATACCATATAACACCGAACAATATATAATACTTCTCTCCCAATCAAATTATTAATGGAGTCACTAATATGGATAAATAGATTATCAAAACAACAAAATAACCGACACTATTGTATGAAAGCCGAATTAATTTTTACAACTTCAATAACTAACTTTTGGCTATATAAACAAGTGTTGCATGGTAGTGCAGTCCCTGCCGGGTTGGGGATGAAATGTGTTCGAAAATGGTGCTGGTAAATGCTAGAAACGCTGGTCTATGATAAAGGAAGATAAATTTACAACATCAGATGAACATATGCATTAGTTTCTAGAGTGCCTTAGATTTCAGAGTGAAATAGATATGTATAACACAGATGCTTATAATCATACTTACGCAATCATATGAACATATGCATCAATTTCTAGATTGCATAGCAATTTATCTTAGATTTTAGAGAGAAATAGATATGTATAACATAGATGCTTATAATCATAGCCATTGATATGTACATCTGAAATTCAGTGTACCGTGTTCTCCTTTTACTTATTCTTTTGGACAAAAAATGTTTCAGACTGTAGCAAGTGCTATGCTTTTACTGTGTTATGCTTTTACTTATGATAACATTTTATATATGCTCTCTGTTTGCAGCTTTTGAAATATTGTCTTGTCACATCGACTACTCGCTGTTGGCAATAATTTTTTATTGAATTTCTTATAATTTTATCCAATAAAACTTGTATTCTTTGTAATACATCTATGTAGAGAAAATACATTTCTTACTCTGTTTACAACTTTTGAAAGATTTTCTCGTCACATCGACTACTCGCCATTGGAAAATTTTATCCAATAAAACTTGTATTCTTTGTAATGCATCTATGTAGAGAAAATAGATTTCTTATAATTACATCTATTCAACACCAACACCAACAATATTCATCGTCACTTAGATTGCCTACAAGAATATTTTCACTTTATGAACATAGTGATTCTATAATAGTAGACTCTCAACAACATGCTTCTATCCAGGTACCAGTTTTGCAATGAAGGTGTCCATGAAGTATCTACAAATGAATATTCAGAGGATGGACATGAGGCAACTTTGATAGATGTTGGAAGGAAATGATGCAAATAACTGCTTTGCAGACAATCTCTGGGGCCCTACAACCAAACATTTTTTGATGAATGCCCTTGTTTCTGGGTCTTTTATTTTATTTAGGCAACGAGATTTATAACTTGAAGAAAAAATATCTTGTGTTAGGAAAAAAACAAAAAAACAAAAACAAATATCTTGTGCTTTTTCCCAGAGAAAAAGTTGGATTCTATAGCCTTTGCAGGGAATTTCATGCGACCATATTGTGCATGTTTATTGTTACTTGTATGGATATGTACCTTATGCTTTGGTATATTGAAGGTGGAAATAGACTATACAAATTTTTTTCTTAACAATATATTATGTTTAGTCGTTTAAGCAAAATTTTTATATTAATTTGCAGGAACTCCTCGTCAGCCTATATAAATTTTTTCCTAAAAATATATGTAGGTTTTATTGTTTAAACATATTTTTTATATTAATCTGTAGAGACTCCTCTTCACAATGCAAAAAATGAGAAGAATAGGAAAGAAATGGAATTTCTGATTGACAATGGGGCCTCTCTTCCTCCTAATATGAATGATAGGAGTTTCAATCCTGACTTGCATTATTGTCCAGGACTTGAATGTGATTATGAGATCATAATGAAAAAATAAGCAAGCTTCTCTGGTAGTGATGGGGCTTACAATGAGGATGCATAATCGACCTTCCTTGGTTAAGGGTGGGTTACGAGAGATTTCTTCCCTTTAAGCATGCCTGCCCTTGCAATGGCTGATTCATTGATTTCCAACTAGTTACACTATCACGATTATTGATCTCCTGTTTATCTAACCCAATACCAACCTATTATGCTATCACAATTCATAAAATTCTTTTGATGAAGATAAAATGATAAATTCAAATAGAAAATATAAAATTGTTCTTGCTAGTGTGTTACATAGTTCAGAAAACTTAAATGCAATCAAACAGATGCTTGCACTTCTCCTTTTTCCAAAACAATCTCCTTTTGTGTACTGTTTATTACTGATGGCCTATGAGATGACCTTTTCCTTGCCCATGTATTATAATTTCCTTCCTCTTATTATTTGAACATCTTTTTTCTACTCATATTGAACTACATTAGAGATTTTAGAGATTCAACATGCACTAATTTTAATTGGAACATAGTACAACAGATACAATTAAATGTATCTAGACACATCGTTCTTCAATGTTTAATCATATTCTTTCCATTGATAGCCTTTATGTTCAAATGGACAGTTAATTACGCCTTAAAATTTTTCGCAAATCTCATAGTTTTCTTTTTCTATTATGGACGAAGGATTTTGATTTTACTTAACTTACAATTATCCTTCTTATTCACATCACACTGGATTTTATCTGGAATTCGACCTATATTTGGATCCTTCTTATTCACATCACAAGGAGAATAGGTTCATGATGCACCAAATCTTTGAGTATCA
Organism: Picea engelmannii; assembly: GCA_009831015.1. Classification (NCBI taxonomy): domain Eukaryota; kingdom Viridiplantae; phylum Streptophyta; class Pinopsida; order Pinales; family Pinaceae; genus Picea; species Picea engelmannii. The sequence continues at coordinate 533,661 of ML782960.1, read as the reverse complement.
ACAGACTTGCTGGCATGTTTCATTAGTCTTAAACTCGATGAAGCCTATAGTGGGAATTGTGAGGTATTTCTTAAAATACATGTTGTTATTATTCACATATTACACTAGTGGTTTTTTAAACATTCTGTGGGGCATTAATACTCAGGCATGCACTCAAACAAGGGAAGCACAATGTTAGACTATGCGACAATGACATAAAATGGATGGATGTCTTGAATAATTATGGATATCAAATCCTGGGGCCGACCTATGTTGTGGCTTGTCAACTTCGCCAAATGCTCTGAAAAAACTTGAAAAAGGCCATAAACTCTTTGATACTAATAAAAGGAGCACTATAGAACAAAAAATTGAAGCATAAGTAATATAAGGACAAGAGGCAAGACCACTCGAGCCTTCCGCAGAACCAAACAATATAACCTTTGTTTTGTTACCACCATTAGTAGATCCTAACTTTGAAGACATCATAGACCCTGAACAGGTGAATACCTTGTTTGGTAGTTCAAACTTCAACTTCAACCAACATAATTGTTTCTCAAATTGACAGAGAAACTTTCGCACAAATAACGTCAACTGGCTCGAGTAGAGTCCCAGACACCCAAACAATAGGAAGACCTTCCCATCAGAGGGATACCTTATTCTCTTCAAAGATAAAGCCACTTAAGTACCCTCTTTTTGGAAACCAAACCAATATGGATAATCAGGAGGATCACAACAATGTAAGAAACAGGGAGGAAGAAGAAGCTGGAAACCAAACCGAAACTACCTTCGAGTTTCCAATTTTGGACACTACCCCAAATGTCAATATGAAAAATATTCCCCTCTCAACACTGCCCACCTTTTAGGGTAAAAGAAGTGAAGATCCAAACACCTTCCTATTTGAGTTCGACATCTTGTGTAGGAGCTAGGACTACTTACAAGATGCCCATAAACAAAAACTCTTTCCTTCCACCCTCAAGGACTCTGCACTAAGATGGTTCATGGGATTGGGAGAATCCAGTATTAGGTCTTGGGAAGCCATGACATATATCTTTCTTAAAAATTACCAAGACTACTGCAAGACCAAAGAATCTCGTAACGATATTTTCAAAATCCAACAATTAGAAGACGAGAATCTCGAGGGCTATATGGAACAGTTTGCATACATCTCCTAGAAGTCAAAATACCATGACCTCCCAGAGGATGCAGTTAGGGCTCTTTTCCTCAAGGGAATTTCATAAGAATACCTAGAGATTCTTAACCTGATGGCATCAAGTGACATCTCTCATAAACCATTTGCCGAAATATGTGAAATGTGTAAGAATTACTCAAGGAGTAGAGCTAAAACATGAAAGAATGTTCATGACCCTTATAATAGAAACTTAAAACCAGTTAGTTCAGGTGGTATTACAAGAGCAGAGATATGGAACCTTTTAGAGAACTTCAAGACATATATCTTAAGCACAATAGGTTCCTTGTTGGACACCCTAAAAATAAAAAAGAAATAGGAGGAGGAAAATGCAACAATGAGCATATATTGCCCAAGATGCAGAAGGAAGAATTCCTCAAGGGAATGCCCATTAGATAACATTTCAGTTTGTGGCTTTTGCACAAAAGACCATTCAACTGAAAAATGTCCATCATTGCCCGGTTTGTTAGCCATCTATAGGAGTGACGATCCTAGGGAATCCTCTTATGCACCTAGGAGGCCATGACAGCCTAGGAACCAACCCACATACCCAGATCCACAATATCAAGTTCCACCCTATTATCAACAACAACAATAGTGGAACTCACCAAGTTGGAAAAACTGGTCTACACAGTACCAACATCCTTGGCTTCAAGGATGGAGAGGAGGGCATAACCAAGGAAACCCTCAAGCTCCACCTGTCCCTATGTCCAACCATCCTTATCCTTAGTTTCCACCAAACACTCCGCAACTTCTGCCAGGTTTTGTTCCACCACCTTTACCTCCTATCCCACAACAACAACCACAACAATATCATAATGAAAAATCCCCAAGACCAACATTATTACCAGCACAACTAGTGCCTAATCCAAATAATAAGCCCACTCAACCTCTTTACAATGTTGAGATGCAGGCCTTCCTGACATATGTTATTACTCCTGTTCCAATATAGGAGATTCAACTGAGGTCAGGAAAAGTTCTGGACAGGCAGAGACCTTCAGTAGTCATCCAATAAGAAGAAGATGAGGAAACCCCCAAACAACCTATGGATGACACTAGGTGGGAAGATGTTATTATTCCTAAGGACCAAGAACCCAAGCTTCCCCAAAATTAACCTTCACAAATTACGAAGGCCCCTCCTTATCCAGATAGATTAATAATCGAGAAACCTACTACCCGACCGGAATTTGACATCTTGAATGAATTGAAGAATATTTGTGTCAAGATTCCCTTGCTTCAAGACATTAAGGATATTCCAATCTACAGTAAGGTAGTCAAAGAATTATGTATTAAGAAGCCAGATAGGAAGCAGAAGAATCCTCCAACAGTACATTTGATATGAGAACTTTCTGAGTACATATCAGAGCAGCCTAAGGTAGCAAAATATGGGAACCCAGGAAACCCCGTATTGACCATAACCACTAATGAGGTCTCCATTGGAAACACTCTCATAGACCTAGGGGCAACCATCAATGTTATGACCGCTACTACCTTGGAGAAATTACAGTTAAAACCTCTTCTTAGACCTACCCCAACTATTTTGGAATTAGCAGATAAAACTAGGGTTATACCTGAAGGAATTTTGGATGATATCATAGTTACTTTAGCCTCATGGGAGTACCCAATAGACTTTCTTGTCATTCACTCAAAGGATCATACCAAAGGCCATCTCGTCATTTTGGGGAGACCTTGGTTAGCCACATCCAATGCATTTATTGGCTGTAGAGAGGGAGAAATTACCATCTCAAATGGACTCTCTATCCAAAAGCTCACCATATACCCTCCAACCCAACCTATAATGGATAATATATGGTGGCTTGAATGTCCATATGAGAATGAGGACTGGGAAGAACCTGTATTGCCAAGTGACCATGCATGGGCACTTTAAGAACACACAATGGAAAATGTGCTAAACCAGTTCATTTCTGCTATCATGTGTGTTGATTTTCCACAATCTTTTCCCCAATATGAGTACATGTTTGGGGAAGAATTTTAGGAAAAATTGGACCCATCCATTTTGTCTTCGACATATTTTATCTTTGAGACAGACGAGTCTTCCATATCTTATACTATGCCCTATGAGATTAGTCCAGGGAAATTTTTACATATAAACTCCGGGCTAGATGCAGACCAACAAAAACAATTAGTAAGTATCCTTAAAGAACAATCAGGGGCATTCGCCTGGGAATACACTGACATGAAGGGTATACACCCTGACACATGCATCCATCACATATATACCCATGGGGAAGTAACACCTGTTAGGCAACCCCAGAGAAGGATGAACTCAACACTCAAAGATATAGTAAAAGAGGAGATCCAAAAGCTATTAAACGTTGGATTTATTTATCCCATCTCCGACAGTAAGTGGGTTTCCCTGCTTGTAGTGGTTCCAAAGAAATTTATCGGGAAATGGATAATTTGTTTTGATTTCCAGGAGCTCAATAAAGCCACTCTGAAGGATTACTTTACTCTTCCTTTCATCGACCAAGTTTTGGATACCCTGTCTAGAAAGAAGTATTTCTCCTTTTTAGATGGGTACAATGGGTACAATCAAATTCTCATAGCACCCAAGGATTAGGACAAGACAAACTTTAATTGTCCTTGGGGCACCTATGCCTATAGGGTCTTACCATTTGGATTATGTAATGCTCCTGCCACATTTCAACGAGCAGTACTAGGGATATTTGTTGATCTTATTCATGATTGTGTGGAGGTATACATGGATGACTTCACAGTTTATGGAAACACTTACCAAGAAGCCTTAGATAACTTAGAAAAAGTCCTTATCAGATGCCAAGAAATGAACCTGTCTCTAAGTCATGAAAAATGTAAAATGTTGTTGACTGAAGGAGTGGTTCTAGGACATCATGTTTCATCTAAAGGGATAAAAGTCGATCCTACAAAGATTGAGGTCATTGTTAGAATTCCACCCCCCAAGACTCAGAAAGAGGTGAGAATATTTCTTGGACATGTCGGACACTGCTGACGGTTTATTGAAAATTTTACAAAGATTGCTGCACCCATGTTTGGATTGTTAATAAAAGATGTTGATTTTGCTTGGACTGAGCAGTGTCAAACTGCATTTAAGACCCTGAAAGCTAAGTTGTCTGTGGAACAAGTCCTTAGAGGGCCCAATTGGACTCTCCCATTTCACATATCCACTGATGCCTCTGACAATGCTATAGGAGGAGTATTAGGGCAGAAAGAAGATCAACAGTCCTATGCCATTTATTTTGTGAGCAAGAAATTTTCCCCTACCGAGTTAAACTACACAGTTATTGAGAAGGAATTCTTGGCAGTTGTTCATGCTATTAACAAGTTTCGCCACTACATTACAGGTTACGAAGTATTTGTACATATAGATAATTGCACCATTATACTTCTCATGAATAAACCCATAACTAACGGTCGAGTGACCAGGTGACTCCTGCTATTGCAAGAGTTTAACATCACCGTTCTTGACCGACCCGGAAAGGAGAATTTGGTAGTTTATTTTCTTTCACGAATAAAAAATGAGGATGATGATATTCCCATAGATGATAGTTTCCCAGACGAGCACCTTTTTTCCCTCTCTTTAAATACCCCGTGGTTTGCGGATATGGCAAACTATCTGGCTACTAGGAAGTTACCATCTCATTTTTCACCTCATGAAAAGCGTAAAATTATTACACAAAGTGCTAATTACTCTTGGGTTGGCCATGACCTTTTTCGCACAGGTCCTGATTTGATTATTCGTAGATGTGTCCGAGAAGACGAGGCACTAGAAATACTACGAAGTTGTTATGATGGACCATATGGTGGCCATTTTTTTGACAAATGTACAACATATAACGTGTCACATTCAGGTTACTATTGGCCTAGCATTTTCAAAGATGCTGCCAAGTATGTGAGGAGTTGTGATAGTGTCCAAAGAATAGGAAGACCTACGTCAACTGACTAAATGCACTTGCATGCCCAAGTTATGATAGAACCTTTCGAAAAATGGGCCCTTGACTTTGTAGGAATAATTTCACCCATGTCCCGTAAGAAGAACTATATTTTGGTTTGTACAGATTATGTCACCAAGTGGGTAGAGGCAAAAGCCCTATTTAGGGCTACAGAAAAATCCGTTGTTGAATTTAACTATGAAGACATCTTTACCCACTTCGGTGTCCCTTGTGAAATTGTTACAGACCAAGGCACTCAATTCACTTCCAAGCTGATGAGAGAGATAACAGAGAAATATGGGATTAAACATGGTAAATCTTCTCCATACCACCCATAAACTAATGGTCAGGTAGAATCTACAAACAAAGTTCTGGAAGCTATCTTAACCAAGACCATTCAATTACATCACCGAGATTGGACTGATAGGCTTCTAGAGGCTTTGTGGGCTCACCGGACCACCTGGAGAAACACCACTGGGCATACCCCTTATGAGCTAGTGTACGGGAAACAAGTACTTCTACCAATAGAATTCCAAGTAAGGACCTTCCGTATTTCCGCAGAATTGGGATTAAACTTGGATGAGGCTAAAAAACAACGAGCCCTACAATTGAATGAGTTGGCTAAGATTAGGCAAAATGCCATCCAATGAACAATATTAGTCCAAAACCAGAGGAGCAAGTGGCATGCCAAGTTTATTAAGAAGAAACGCTTCCAACTTGGTGATTGGGCTGTTAATTTTTTCAAGATCCCAACCCAGTTTCAGTCTCGCTGATTTTTCAGCCAAATTTAAATGCCGAAACTCCAGTTTCAGCACTGTTTCAGCATATGTCTCAGCACTGTTTCAGCATATGTCACAGCGGTGTTTCAGCATGTGTCACAGCACTGTTTCAGCATATGTCAGAGTGGTGTTTCAACATATGTCACAGTGGTTTTTCAACATATGTTACATCACTGTTTCAGCGTATGTCTCAGCGGTGTTTTAGCATATGTCTCAGCACTGTTTCAGCATATGTCACAGCGGTGTTTCAGCATATGTCTCAGCACTGTTTCAGCATATGTCACAGCGGTGTTTCAGCATATGTCACAACGGTGTTTCAGCATATGTTACAGTGGTGTTTCAGCATATAAAAACTTAACAGAAAATAAACTTCATAACTGAAACATGAGGATTCTGAACATCGTTTTCAACGCAGAAATAAAATATCAGCAATATGCAAAACTCAGAAAATATAGACACAAAGATTTTCGGTCTAACTTCGACCCTGGAAAAACCCACAAGGGGAAAACCAGTGAGAGAGGGCTTTGTATTATTTATAAGCTTCTGAGAAATTCTTTTATAGCATATTCATCTTCAGATATTTACACAAACTTATCTAGACATTCCTGTAGCTTTGCTCCTCGATTTCTGAACCAGAAATCCGTACAACTGTACGGCTGTCCCAACAATTAATGCTGTACGGACTGTCTCAAAATTCATGCCAAAACTCTGCTAAGACTCAATTTATGTGCCAATAAAATGCTATACGGCAGCCTTGGAATGCATGCCAATACTCTCAGAAATTGCAGCTGCTGTCTCTTTTCTTTAGCTCGACCTCTCTCTTGCTCTCTCTTGTTCTCTCAACAAGAATGCTTGAACTCCTCTTGTTCTCTCAACAAGAATGCTTCAACTTACCTAAGAATGGGTGCGCCCTCTTGCCCAAGTCGACCTCATGAGGGAAGGTGAGAGGTTTTCTAATCTAATGGTTGAGATTAGATCAGATGGGTGGCTGAGATTTGGTGTCTCTTCACTCACCCTCACTTTAATCATAAAGTCACCTTTTAATTTGCATCTCACAAATTAAATGACTAGGACCCACATTCGGCACTTT
>ML782960.1:491601-521764 GCA_009831015.1 Picea engelmannii | reverse complement strand
TCTTGCTCTCTCTTGTTCTCTCAACAAGAATGCTTGAACTCCTCTTGTTCTCTCAACAAGAATGCTTCAACTTACCCAAGAATGGGTGTGCCCTCTTGCCCAAGTCGACCTCATGAGGGAAGGTGAGGGGTTTTCTAATCTAATGGTTGAGATTAGATCAGATGGGTGGCTGAGATTTGGTGTCTCTTCACTCACCCTCACTTTAAACATAAAGTCACCTTTTAATTTGCATCTCACAAATTAAATGACTAGGACCCACATTCGACACTTTCTCCCCCTTAGGAACCTAGGGAAGAGAAACACTTGCCTTGGTACTTTATTTTAATTAAAAAATTTAACATGGGCTCTGTTGTTTGATTCCCAATTTAAAACCTTCAAAGGCAAACTCACCACCCGGTGGTTGGGTCCTTACGAGGTAGTCACTATATATGACAATGGAGCTGTGAAAATCAAAACAATTGATGATGGACAAGTCTCCTTTGTAGTAAATTGACAACGACTCAAATTTTATCATAAGCCCATTTCCAAAGAGGATTTTATAAAGGTCATGTCAATTGACAAGTCATTGGCCTTAGTAAATGGGGAAGTCCCCCTTTTTTCTTGAATGTTTTCTGAATTTTCTACTGTACATATGTAAATAATTTTGAATTTTGTTGATAAGCAATTCTAGAGATTTCTGTAGGTATTTATTTCACTAGAAGTAGACAGTTTCAAGGAAATATAAAAGAAGGATTTTTCTTCAAAATATTTGTATATTTGAACCTTGTTGTCTGCTAAGCATAAAATGAATAATGACTTGTTGTAATTAGCCATATTTTTGCAAATATTTTCATCTTCTTTTTTTCTTAAGGCATTTTAAAAAGCAGTTGCTCTTGAAAATCTTCACCACTATGTAAGGAAGTGATACTGTAACCATCAAGCTTAGAGGTCTCTCGTACAGTTTTCCCAAGAAACTTGAGTAAGTGAGTAAAGTATCTTTATTAAAAAGTAACAAGGAGGTCTGATTAGCGGTTAGTCATGGAAACATCACAATAACTACAAAAGAAGAAAGTGAGTTGATCCTAGAGATACCTTTCTGTTCTTTCTCAATGGTACCATCCACTACACACTAAATAGCTTGATTACATCATATCTTTAGATAGGCCACGTCCTCTTAAGTACCCCTTACATCAAGACAATCACTAAGGAATATAACAGAAAGTCATCCTCTAACATAAATACCATCCCAATTGAAAAAAAGAAAGAAAGAAAAAGTTGTTTTCAGAGCTGTCCCCCCATCTTCTTGCATAAATCAATCTTATACTAAAATCTTAAAAGATGGAGGGCCAGTCTCTGAGGGTGTAAGAGGCTAACCCGCCCGGATACTGAACAGGTCTGCTGGTAGCGGGTACCAGCCTGTGGTATGACTAGATAAACCCACCGGAGTACTGAAAAAGCTTGCTAGCAGCGGGGCATTCTACCTAGCGAGGATGGTAATCTGAAAAAAAATAAATAATAAATTTAAACTTGTCCTGATGTACGACATTACTTGTAGAAAAAGATGACATGAAGTATGTATGGTTAAGCTAAGGTTAATGAAATCCATAAACTTGCCATTGGGAACTAACTCTGAGACTATCTTGAAACTCTCTTGCCTACCTCTTCTTATATATATATATATATATATATATAGGATCTCTTATCCTATAGGCGGGGCCATCTTTTAACCGTCTCGTCAAACCAATCTGTGAAATTTATCTCTACACTTAACAAGCTGTAAATATTCGACTATTGGGAGAATTGACTGGTTTCCTATATTTTTGATTGAGAGGTGTCACAATACTTAGTTGTGGGGGAGGGGTTCATGAGTTGACAAATGATCACTACCTAAAGAAGTAAATCTTTGTAAACATTTATGTATTGTTTTCATGATATAGGTTATTACATCAACAATCATTTTATTTTTGAAATGCTAAATCTCCCGTGTGCTATAAATTGTTGTACATATCCTTAACAGACCACTTTATTGGTTTATTTCGTTATAGGCTGTTCATTATAGGATTGAAATTACATGTCTTATGCGAGTGGATTGAGTAAGCATGGTGGAAAAATCAATAATAATGGAACACTCTGCCTCTGCTCTTAATCACTGTGACTGTCAAAACCATTCCAAGATTGCAGGCTATCCATTACAGGAGGTAAAAAATGCATTTAGCAGAGAGGTACATATGTAGTGCTGTATGAGGTGTCGTATGAAGTGCCGTATGAGGTGCCAAACGAAGTTCCATATGAAAATATACAACAATAACTGTCCATAATTTTAGGTAGCCAGGAATTAATGGCATTTAATTGAATTAGTTCATGGCAATCAAGATTGAATGATGCAAACCTTAGAAATTTTTCTGATCAAATGTCCAAGTCAAAAGACTTGGACATTGATCTAACTTCGTATCATTATGATTTCCCCCAAAAATGTGCCTTCAAATTCGAAATCACTCACACATGGCAACTTGTGCACGCATGTGTGCAACCAATTCCACCCTAGGTGCACTCAAAAACGGAATTGGGTAATCCCATTATTCCAATTCACCTCTGCTCATTTGCGTTCGCCCCTTTTTTTAAACACGCTCAACCTCTGTTTATTTCATTCCTCTGTTCAATTGCGCTCGACCTCTGCACATTCGTGCGTTTCCTGAGCCCGATCACTCCCTTTCTCTATGAATTTTCCTTCTGACCATTCCTTCACATCATCACGATGCCCAAAAGGTATGATCCCTCTTCCTACGCAGACCGTTTCACCATCCCTGAGTTTGCACAATGCAGGGACATATTTTTGCATGCAGGCTGGGGGCCATTTTTGTCCCACTTGCAGGGCCACGACGATGGTATATCAATGAAATTTTCCCTTGGTTTTGATGGGAAGACAACGCGCGTGGGGTCTCTCACCTTTGGGGTCTCAGAGGAATCCAAAGCCGCAACCACGAAGCTTCCAAGAGTGGGAGATAGATGGTTTAAAAACCACCAGCTGCTGCGATCAAGCTATAATAGGGTTCTTAAACAAGAATTCTAGAACATCTCTAGAGCTAAAGGATACTCTAAGGAGTGGATAAAAGAGGAGCTGATCAACCCTCTCATAGTCATCACCAGGTTGATCACATGTGAAGGTAGATATTCCACTTTTAAAGCTTGTCACTTTCGATTGTTAGCCCACTTTCAGTCCAATAAACAACTGAATTTTCCCTTCTACTTTTTAAAGATCTTGGAGAAGATGTCCTCTCAAGTGAGTAAGAATGTAACCAACCCACACACCAACCTCTTTCACCATGGCCTTATCAAACTCATTGTTTTAGCCGAATTAGAAAAATAGGGGAAAACTTGGGAGGCATTCATTTATCAATTTGCAAACCCTCACTTGACAATCAAGACTAGAAAAAAGACATTAGATCTAAGGACTATTTCTCCATCCAAACCCCACTCTCCAAGGACTCCAAACCCTCATGCACAAGCCATTTCTTTACCGGAACAAAAATCCAAGAAGCTTTTTAAAACCCCTGCAGCCTCATCGGGCAAAAAGACCAAGAAGCCTATTGTTAATCTCCAGATGCTTTCAATATCTATTGATCCTAAACCCAAGAAGATACAAGAAGTAATTCAACAAGACTTTCCTATAGTTCCCACAAATAGGAGAGGAGATAATCGATTCAATAGAGGACCCTTTTGAAAAAGTACCCGAAGCACAAGAGGAAAACCTTATGCAAAACCATTGACTACTTCGTACCCTATCCAAGTGTCATCCGATCTTGAGAGTCCTCAAAAAATACTCAGGGAAGAGTCCATAGACGAATTGAAGCCACAAAGAAAGAAAAAATCTGAACCTACTTCTCCTCATCAACCCCCTATTACTCCTACCTCACCGGTGCCTGCCCTAGATCTTAAGACTGATAGACTTTCTACATATTTCAAAGTATCTAAGCCTTCCTCCGAGATATATGATCCCGCTCCAGCCATTGAGAAACTACAACAAGAGAATTTTCAGCTGCTGCAACAATTGGAAGATAGGAAGACTATGGACACAGATCTTCACCATGATAATGCAGTCCTCCAAGCAAAGGTGAATTCCCTTCAAAGGTTGGTTGAAGAGATGACTGAAGCCAACCGCAACCTCAGGGCACAATTGAAGCAACATAAGAGGCATAAGAAAAAATCTTCACAGCAAGAAGGAGAAGCTTCTAAAGCTGATCCTCCTCAGCAAGCTTAGCCATGAGGGGCAATTTCTTTTTGTTTGCAATGGGACCTGCAAAATCTTAGGTGTGGGGATAATGTTGGGCTCGCGATATGGTTAATATAATGATGCTGATTAGATCCTTTTTCACCAAATGTGTATATGTATTTTCCTATTTTGAAGAGCTTTTGTGTTAAAATGCCATGATTCATACTAGGTATGCATGATTCATGTTTTATGATGGTTTGAGTGTAATTAAACATGTTTTAACTATTTCAGGAAACTAATTCACATTCTGTGTGTCAGAGGGAAAAATCGTAGCTCGTTTTTACATCCGACACTCCGTCCGGTACTCCATCCAACCCTAAGTCCGGTACTCAATCCGACACTCCGTCCTGCACTAAAACCATGGGCGATTTGGCAGTTATCATATCGATGACCAACGATGGGCGAATCATAGACATGGGTTTTGCTTGTGCTCGTGGCCTCCAACTACTTAGCTTCTGACAACTCGATTTGGGTTGTTATGCTGGGTGATTATTGGCTTGCCTTGTTTCTAGAAGCCACTGACAGTTAGGACGCATTGAATGCGATTTGCTGTTTTTAGAGAAGGTCGACCCTTCCATTGGTCGACCTCTCAGATTGTAAATCCATAAATACAACCTCAGTGGTCAGACAAATAGTGTTAGAGAGAAAAAGACAGTTCAACTCTGTTTTGCTATTTTCAGACACATTTTGCTAAGACTGTGTAAAACTAAATTTCTTATTTTAATGTTGAATTCATGTTGTTGAGCTCGTGGTTCCTCTTTGAAGAGTGGCCACGACTTGTTGGGTGGCCCACTAGCAGTCTGGGTGAATATCTAATTAGTTTGCTTGTGAATTGAATAGTGTAGTCGTCATTTTTTATTTATTTCCTGTACATGAGTTTTCATTATGCTTCTTTACTGTATAAATTGTTGTTTATAATTTAATTGTTTTAGTTCAGTTTTGCAGGTTATTGTGGAGGCTAGTGTTAATATGCAATGACTTTTTAATTAGTAGGAACTAGCTTGCAAGCTTAGATACTAACCCTTGTGTGTAATTAGATGATAGTTAGATTTTCTATATGCTGAAATAGAATTTAAACCAGAGTTAAAACAAGGTATTTAGTTCATGATTTCTTTGACAAGGTTTCAGTGGATGGATAGTTGTTAGTTTTAGTTTTCATTTTCAGTTTGCTTACCTAATTGTTGTTTAGTTTTGCTTATCTAGTTGTTAGTTAGTTTGCTCATCTAATTTCTTGTCATATGCTGAAATAGAAAATAGGATTTAATTTATGTTTTATGAGCATTTCCTTTTTTGCAATTTGAATTGTTAAAATAAGATTAGTTTAGTTTACTTTATGCAATTTCCTTTTCTAGATCTAGGTTGCAATTTTAATTCGAAGTTGATTATTAAGTTTAGTTTTCAGTTATGAATCTAAGTAGTATGAATTTGCTTATATTAGTGTAGAATACATTTGAGTTTAATAGAATCGTGTTTTTATTGTGATATCATAAGACACCGAAGACATAACCATCAACATTATATTTGAGTTTCCTTGCTTTTATAGATTAGAGGATAGTTTCCTTTCTTTTTAGAGAATAGTCTTCTTGCTTTGGTAGATTAAATAATAGTTTCCTTATCATAGAATAAAGAGTAGTTGTTGATGCTTTGAATTTAGTAGATTAAGATTTCCTTTTATAAATTAGAAGTTATTGTGAAATTTAATTTAAGAATAGAGTTCACTTGCTTATTAGTTTGATTAGTTGCTTATTGAGTAATTTTGATTAGTTTACTTGCTGTAGAAGTTATCATAGGTTAGTTAGTTGTTTGCTTGCTTGTTTGCTTGCTTTAATAGGGTAGTTGCTTGCTTGTCTATTTTGATTTGATAGGGTAGTTGCTTGTCTATTTACTTGCTTTCATAGGATAGTTGCTTATTGAATTTGAATAGGTTAATTAAAGTAGTTTGCTGTTGTTATTGCTTATTAGGTAGATAATTTGCTTTTGCTTATTGTCATGATTAAGTTAATTTGCTTTAAGTAGGGTTTTCATTTGCTTTCTTAGAACTATCCATCGATCCTTTGTTCAAAGGTTACTTAGGGTACATAGTTTAAGTTTCTTAGTAGGGTTTGATCATTAGTAGTCTTTGCTTGAGTAGATTATCCCTTCAATATCCCATTTCCTTAGTTAGACTATACTAGCTCTAGCCTTTCTGCCTTGGCACATATAGTGCTGCAACTCTAAGCTTACTTACCCCGGGTTGACAATTTAATTGAGGGTTTTTAGTGTTTTTTAGTGCATATAGAACACCCATCAACAACCGAAAACTTACTTCCCAATACATTTATTCTTTGCTTCCAACCTTCTAAGGAGCTCACCCACAATTCACTTTTGTGATTTAGCCAATCTATGATTATCTTAAAATCACCCAGGATCTGAATCTTGTGTATGGATAATAGGTCGGCTAAATATAGGGTCGTCTAAGCGCCCAATAGCTCAACCTTGGTATTAGTTCCTTTACCACAGTTGAAATACCATTTAAGGACTTTGGTGGAAGAGAGTTTGATAATTCCTCTTGCGCCGCTACAAGTGCCATTAATCTTGGCAGCGCCATCAAAACATGCCAATGGAAAATCAAGTGGAATGTCAAGCTTATTAATTCGAAAATAAGAGGTTATCAGTTTAACCATGGGATTCTGAAGTGCTCCAAGCGATTTGATGACGACCGCTTGAACTGAAGGCGTCTTACCTTCAAAAATAACAGCGTTCCTTTCCAGCCATATGTGCCAGCAGATAAGAGTAGCGAGACTAGTTGAATTGGTCTTGCTTTTACTCCAGCTAGTGAGACAATCATCAAGATCGACACCATCCCAATTATCTCTGATATTTTTGATGGATCTAATTTTTAGCCAAATGGATTTGGTGAAAATACAATGAATAAACAGATGAGCATTTTCTTCATTTGCATTTTTGCAACAATGGCACAGCCCAGGCCCCATCCATCCTCTCTGTTGTAATATTTTCCATGTCAAAATCTTATTCTCCGCAGCAAGCCACAAGAACAACTTGATTTTCAGTTGTACATCCCACTTCCAAATACTTTTGTGCCAGCTTGAGATATTTTGAAAATTAAGGGTAGAAATAATGGCCGTGTATACATTCTTAGTCGATAGGTCTCCATAAGAGTCACCTCCAGTCCAAGTAAGTTCATCTTCAGAGTCAAATATGGATACTCCCACCACTTGTAGTGCCAATTAAAACACACTTATAAGGTTCAAAATTCCCAATACACATTTTCGTACAAAATTAGTCTACTATAATTAACGAATATTGCTCTATAGACTTATACAAATTACTTTATAGACTTCAATGGTTTAATAATCTAATTCAACTACAAATAATTTTTGAGAATATAGCTATAGCTATGAATCATTTTTGAGCTGCATATATAATTAGATATAATTTTTTTTCAAAACAACTTCACCCTGGCCAACAATGAATAAGATGGATATTATATTAGATCATATATTTTTTTATCAATATATGACCCAACCCTACAAGAATGAAATATAATAACCCAATTTCAATTTAGCATATTTTATAATTCTATTATTATAATATTATTCACATCAATTATTTAAATAAATTAAATATTATTTACATCAAATATTTAAATAAATTAAATAAGAGTTATTGTTAACCCGTCGGAATTGATTGCCAAATTTATTGTTAAAGTTGAGGATAATCCAATCTAGCGTCAAGTTTACTGAAGTCCTTGTGTCACCTCGCCAAAATCTACATGAACTTTGTCGAACTTTGCATCACCTCACCGAACTCTGCGTCAACTTCGTTGAAGCTTCATGATTGTTGGTTTGATCCACCGATTAACCACCCTACCATTACCTTTGGGTACTCTTTTTCCCCAAGGTCCCCCGAGCTGCAATGGTGCTGTATAAATAATACCGTTAACAAGTATTTGAAGATCAAGCTCGCAAGCTTAGAAGATTTCCACTTCGATATCCATTCAAATTCCAAACTCTAAATAATAATTCATTCAAATTCCAAACTCTAAATAATATTTCTTAAAGGGATTTTTTTGTCATTATGACCATCATCCAATAATATGGTGTCAGAAGTCCCCTCCATCTCAAGACCTTATTTTTATAACATTTAAGGTTTATGCCACTTATCCCACCCATACAAAATTACCATTTAAAAGTTATCTTAATTATTAATATTCATCATTACAAGTGTCACCTAGCACATGAAATTACCAATTAAAATTAAAAAATAAATCATTTTCCTCACTCACCCTTCCTTATTTCCTAAAATTACTCCTAGGTATTTCCTAAATATTTTCCAAGATTCCTATTTTTGTTGCATAAGTCTATTCATGTCTTATTTATTTCATACTCTCTTCACTTAACTCTAGCTTACTTTTTTTTAAGCTTATTAAATCAATTTGAATTAGGATTCTCCTTCTTAACTCTTCTCAATTACTTAAGAGCTCTCATCAATTTAATTTTCTCTATTAATTAATTAGTTTAAAATAAAAACATGCACAACTTTATAAACTAAGTTTTCCTTCCTATTATTTTATTTTACTTTGCCTTTAATAAAATGATTTCTAATGAAAAATGTTAATTAGACTATTAATTTAGTTTATCTTTTCTAAATAAATGACATATAATTATTGTTTTTTCTTAATAGCACTGCGTAAGAATAATTCTCTTTGTACCATGTATGTAAGTCATTTTTCACTTTTATTTTCATTACAATTTTTGCAAGGATACCAAGGGTGCCATGTAGGTAATTCCATTTAGGACTTACTTGACGTACTCCAAGGGTGCCATGCATACATGTCTTTCAAGTATCCAACCTTGATCAATGAGAAATTGGCACAACAATGGAGACACTATTAACTCTCGTCATTGACTTTATTGAGAGACTAATGGATGTTGAGGAATAAGGATTACACTTTATTACATGTCCCTCAGTCGGTCCTTTTGAGCGATCGAATTTGCGACCTACTTTCATGGCCATGTGAAATCGACGAGAAAAACTGTTCTAGACTTTTAAACTCCAACCACGGTAGGAGTGCTAGTAAGTGAAAGTGTTATATTATTTGCAATATTGGTCCCATGTACTGTACACTGATATGGGAGCAAGGGGGGGATTTTTTTTTGGCGGTTTTTTGCCTCTATTTTTGGTGGTTTTTTGCATCCATTGTTGTTATGTTTCGACACATGGTTTGCGCTGATGGTTTTCTAATTCAAGTTAAGGAATTAGGGTTGTTGACTAATTCAGGTCAATAGTTTAGGGGTTTGGATGCCGCAAGATCCTATATATATATTGTATTGTAAACAATGAAGAAGATGATGTATAAAATATTATAGCTGTGACTCTAAATAGGTTGTTGGTTTTCCTAGTTTGGGTTTCTAGGGTAAAATCTCTGTGTCATGTGTGTGTGCATGCCATTGTATTTTTTCTATTTTTATTAAGAATATATTTGCAGTAATTAATTGTATAAGGTTAAAATCTAGATTTGGTATCAGAGCAATTATTGGCTTCAGGGGGATGCCTTTGAGGTCAAGGGTTTGGCTCGGGTCCATGATAAGCCTTGTTACAATGGAAGATCTTCGATATTGATTCTTCAGGTGAAAAGAAATGGTGAGCAGTTTGAAAATAGAGATCGAGAAATTTAATGGGAAGAGTTTTGAGCTGTGGAAGCTCAAGATGAAATATTTTTTGGTGGAGAAAGATCAATGGATCACTGTGGATTTAGGTATTGCACCTTTAGGAACATTAGTAGAAGACTGGACAAAGTTGGATTGGAAGGCGAAGAGCACAATCTGGTTGTGTCTCTCAGATTCATTATTACTGAATGTGTCAAGGGATGATATGATCAAGGATTTATGGAATAAGTTGGGGACTTTGCATCAGTCTAAGTCCCTGGAAAACAAAATTTTCCTGTGGAAGAGGTTGTATAAATTAAGGATGAAAGATGGAGACTTGGCGACAGAGCATATAAACACCTTCAATATTGTGGTTAGTTAGCTATTATCTGTTGATATTAAGATTTTTGATGAAGATAAGTGTATCAGTTTATTGTGCTCTTTACCAGACTCGTGGGATAGTCTGGTTGTAGCCATAGGTAGTAATACAACCACTTTAAGTTTCGATGATGTGGTCTCATCCTTTTTGTTGGGGGAGATAAGGTGGAAGAACATGGAAGGACGGAGAACAAATGCCTTATTTGCAAGAGGATTCTCCCAGGAAATAAATAGATCTGAGTCTTCCAGTGGAATATATAAATCCAAGGTAAGATCTAAATCTTCTGGAAAGTTTTTAAAGGTATGTTGGAGATGTGGAAAAGAAGGAAACTATAAGAATAAATGTATATCCAAAAGTGTTGAGAGAGGGAAGGAATCTGAAGATGCTCCTTCTATAGAAGTAAAAACCTCCTTGGAAGAAGGACGATATTCGTACTTGGCTTCTTCAAGCTCATATGCAGATCATGAGGCATGGATTGTTGACTTAGGTGCATTCTTTCATGACTCCCCACAGGGAGTGGTTATGTGAATATGAAATGTATTATGAAGATGATGTTTTCCTAGGTGATTAATCGATAACCAAAATCATAAGGCGAGGAAAATTCAAGTTGAAGCTCATGGATGGAAGGATTAGAACACTCCCTAATGTTTTTCACATTCCAGGATTGGCCAAAAGTTTGATTTTTGTAAGAAAAATGGATGATGCAGGGGTAAAAAAAATGTTTGAGAAAGAAACATGTAGGGTGGTTCGAGGAGCAATGGTGTTTTTGAAGGGAGTTTAGATTGGAACTCTGTATAATCTTAAGGGAAACACTATTAGTTATGGGTGCATTAGTTTCATTGTTCCTGAGATTGGAGCTGAAGAAGAAAAAACTCCTATAGTCCTTAGAGAAAAGAGTATGTTGTGGCATCAAAGACTGGGGCATATTGGCGAGAAGGGCCTTCAACTAGTACATGGTAATGGTATGGTTGATGGTATGTCTAACTACTCTTTGGATTTTTATTTCTGTGAACATTGCATATATGGGAAGCAGAATTAGGTAAGATTACCCTCTGGTTCAACGAGGGCAGAGATAACTTTACAGTTGGTGCACAATGATGTGTTTGGACCTGTGTCGGTTCTGTCACTGGAAAAATTTGTGTACTATGTCTCATTTATAGATGAATTCTTAAGGAATATATGGATTTATGTCCTCAAGAAGAAATATGAAGTCTTTGACAGGTTTATAGAGTTTAAGGCTCTTGTGAATAATCATACATAGAAAATAATTAAGGTGTTGAGGATAGATAATGGTGGAGAATTCTTCATAAACGAATTCAAAGAATTCTGTAATAAGCGCAATATAGAAAGGAAAAATACTAATCCATATACATCTCAACATAATGGAGTTGCAAAAAGGATGAACAAGACACCGATGGAAAAAGCAAGGTGCATGCTAAGTGGTGCCGGGTTAAGACAAGAATTATGGGAAAAGACAGTGGGTAATACATGTTACCTGGTCAATCGATCACCCTCATTAGCGTTGGATGAAAATACTCCACACGAGGTATGAACTAGTAAGAAACGCTCTCTAACACATCTCAAGGTATTTGGTTGTGATGCCTATGTTCATGTTCCAAAGGAAAACATAAGCTAGATAAAAAGGATGAAAAATGTATCTTTATTGGGTATAAGGATGGTCTAAAAGGTTACAAGTTTTGGAACCCAAAAACAAAGAAGGTAGTGCATATCCAAGATGTGGTATTTATAGAAATCAAAGATGTTGTCAAAATGAAGTCCTACCAAGGAAGGAAGAACATAAGAACATGAACCAGAAGAAGAAGATCCTCATACTCCAGTATTGAGGAGATCGTTTCGGGGAAGAAGGAAACCATAAATATATACTCCACCCGTTTTCTGTTCAAATTTTTCTTTGTTCATTATTGAAGATGATCCTAGAACTGTTAGGGAGAAAGTGGATTCAGAGGATGGAAAAATCTAAAAAAATACCATGACTGAAGAAATGGTAGCCTTGGAAAAAAATGAGGCTTGGGATCTAGTGGAGTTGTTGATTGGAAGACATCCCATTGGAAGCAAATGGGTGTTTAAGAAGAAGTTGAATGAAAAATGTAAAGTGGAGAAATAAAAAGCTCATTTAGTAGCAAAATGTTATTCCCAAGTAGAGGGAATTGATTTTGGTGAAATTTTTTCTCCCGTTGCTAAGTTAAATTCAATATGATTTATTTTATCTATTGCTTATGTATTTGATTTTGAATTAGAGGAAATGGATGTGAAGACATCATTTCGACATGGGGATTTGGAAGAATAAATATACATGAAGCAACCATAAGGTTTTGCTGTGAAGGGGAAGAAAGAGATGGTATGCAAGTTGAAAAAGTGTCTGTATGGGTTAAAGCAATCACCAAGGACATGGTATAAAAAATTTGATACTTATATGTTGGGAATTGGCTTCAAAAGGAGCAAAGAGGATCATTGTTTGTATTTCAAATTAATTAGTGATCATCTTATTTACTTGGTCTTGTATGTGGATGATATGTTGCCGATAGGAAACGAAAAGGAGATTATCCAAGATGTGAAAACTCAGTTGTCCTCTAAGTTTGGCATGAATGATCTTGGTGCTGCAAATTTTATTTTAGGCATGAAAATTAAAAGAGATCGGGAAAACATGAAACTCTGGTTAAATAAGAGGAAATGTGTTGAGACAATATTACAGAGGTTTAATATGCAAGAATGTGAACCGATCAGGGTCCTTATTCCTATAGGTGTAAATTTGTATGTGGATCAATGTCCCAAGACATAAGAAGTGGAAGAGGACATGTCCCATGTTCCGTATGCTAGTGTGGTTGGCAGTTTGTTGTATGCAATGGTCTGTACTAGACCAAACATTACACATGCAATAGGAGTTTTGAGAAGGTATATGTCAAAATGAGGGAAGGAGCATTGGACAACAGTAAAGAGGGTTTTTAGGTATTTTCATGGCACTACTAGTTATGGATTGTGCTACCAAGGAAGAATATGACTGGACAAAGTGTTGGACATACATGGCTTTGTTGATGCAGACTAGGCTGAATATTTGGATAATATAAGATCTAAAAGTGGGTATGTGTTTAACTTGTTTGGAGGAGCAATTAGTTGGATGAGAAAAAGACAATATGTAGTGGCACTCTCAACTACATAATTTGAATACATATCAGCCACTCATGCAAGCAAGGAAGTAGTATGGTTACAGATATTGTGTATAGATATTGGGTTGGTACAACAAGATGACATGATAGATTATGACAGTCATAGTGCAATCTTCCTGGCAAAGAACCCAAATTATCATTCAAAGACAAAACATATTGATGTTTAGTATCACTTTGTAAGAGACATGGTTGAAGACAAGAAGGTGTTGCTGATGAAGGTGGACACTTTGGATAATATTGTAGATTCATTAACAAAATCTATGAGCAATGAGAAGTTCTCTTGGTGTAGAGGATCTACAGGCATTTCTACCCTGGATTGTTGACTATGTAATCCTATAATCCATTGTATGCAAAGAACACAACAAGTGGGAGAATGTTGGGTATTTGTTATATTATTTGCAAGATTGGTCCCATGTAATGTACATTAATATGGGAGCAAGGGGCGGTGGGGGAGGAGCCCCCAAAATGTTTTTTGGCCGTTTTTTGCATTGTTTGGGCACATGGTTTTCATCGATGGTTTTCTGATTTTGGTTAAGGAATTATGGTTATTGAATAATCTAAGTCAATGGATTAGGGGTCTAGATGATGCATGATCATATCTATCTATCTATCTATCTATATAGAACTTCCCCTCATTTCAAGGATGGTACCCAGGGTAAACCAAATTTTGTAGAAAGTTGAGGCTTTTTCGATATCATGCTCATTTAAAAGCTCAACATGTCACTTGCGGGAATTGAACCTTAGTGGGGTGAAAACACCTCTTAGCAAAAACCATTTGATCTACACCCAATTGACAAGGGATTATATATATATAGCCTCAATACCCATGTGCGGGTCATCATTTAATTATTAGTTTCTAAATCAATATGGAGTCCCAATTCTTGTCAATGATTTTTCACATCAACATGATTTTATAATTCCCTACCACACTAGGAAAACTAATAGTAATATCTCTAGTAAGAACAATCCAAGTCTCATGTAAAAATGATCTAGTGAATTTATCATTAACATTGTTTTCATCATATCATTGCATAAAATATTTATCAAAGCATGACATGAATTTGATTAAACCAATTCACTATTATAAAATTTACTCAATCATAATTGAAATTAAGTCTCATCGTCATATTAAAGTCAATAAACATGTCATTTGTGAACAATTCCCTCAAATAATAAGTTTGGTTTGTCATAAAATTAGATAAAATAGGGCACTACATTCCCTAACTCCTAGATCTTATCTTCAGACCGCCACATTGCTTCTTTCCTCTCCTAGTTGTCCTCCTCTTTGGGCCTATCATTATAACTAATAAATTACTCCTACCATTAATACTTGACAAAATAGTTAGGTACTATGCACCATTGTCTTATCCACTTCCAATTATGGTCTTCTTGAGATAAATGGAAGGGATTTGGCTAGGGTTGATCTACCAGGATTTCCTTTGTCAACT
The DNA here is from genome assembly GCA_009831015.1 of Picea engelmannii. Taxonomy (NCBI): domain Eukaryota; kingdom Viridiplantae; phylum Streptophyta; class Pinopsida; order Pinales; family Pinaceae; genus Picea; species Picea engelmannii. Next base: position 506,855 of record ML782960.1, on the reverse strand, counting down.
CTATAAGTTTTCAACTGACTAACATTGGAAACCAAATGGTGAAATCCCATGTGTTTCAATAGTTCCATCCTATACAAAACATTCCCAATATCATCAATGACTTTGAACAGTCCTTCAAAATACCACAATAAAGCACCAGACATGTCAATCGGTAGCTTGAACTGTTGTCTACCCAACTTAAGTAAGATTGAGTTTCGAACTTGAAACTCTGTCTCCCTTCTATCATGATTTTCCAAATTCTTCATCCTTTCAAATACCTTTTTCAATTGAATGTGCACAAACTCTAGTTGATCCTAGCATTCTTTGATGAACCCCAAGGATGGTCATTTTCACCCACAATGGCCTTGCAACATTATGTGGGGTGCCAATTGCTGCTATCCATTTGCCAACTCAAATAGACTATACCTCGTTGCTAAACTCTTTTACATGTTGTAATTCAATTGTGTTGAATCCAACAAATATGACAAGTTTGATTGGTTTGTAGGAACAAAATAACTTGATTAATCCTCCAAAGGGCCATTGATACCTTCCGTTTTCCCATTGATTTGTGGATGATAACTTGAAATCATTAACAACTTACTTCCAACAAGTTTGAAAAAAATTTATTTAGAACTACCCTATGAACCTTGTGTCTCTGTCCAACACAATTTTCAATGGGAGACCCCAATACTTCAAAACATTATTGAAAAACATCTTTGCAACCTCCACTATTACACAAGGCGCCTTCATTGGAATGAAGTTTTCATACTTGAAAAATCAATCAACCACCACAATATCCCATTGTAACCTTGTGAAATAGGTATTTGAGTGATAAATTCCATAGAGACACTTTCCTAAGGTCTCTCTGACATTGGTAAAGGTTGGGGTGGCTCTTCTTACACTATGGTGTTTGCCTTGTTTTTTTGGCACACGAGATAGGTATGGACATACTCCTCCATGTCTTGTTACATACATTCCCAATAATATCCTCATTCCACCAATGCCATAATCCTCCACTGTCTTGGGTGGCTTGCCAAAACTAAATCATGACACTCCCTTAATATTTCCTTCAAAAGGATAGATAAATTATGCACATACATGTGATCACCAAATTACATAAATCCATTTTCCATCCAAAAATTATTCATTTTTGCTTCCTTCAGTTGTTTCATATGTTCAAAGTAGTGGGATCCTTCTCTAATCCCTATTTGATCTTCTCTTGCAAGTCTGAAAACACCTGCACTTGAATTCCCATAATCATTGCCAAATTTTGGTCCTCCAAGTTTGCAAGCTGCACCTTTATTTTGAAGGAATTTGCTACTACATTCAACTTACCCAATCAATACTCAATGGTAATTTCAAACTCTTTTAGAAAGTCTTTCCATTGTGCTTTCTTAGGTGAAAAATTTTGTTGACTGACAAAGTAATTTGTTTTCACATTATTCATATTCATAATGAATGACCTTCCCAACAATTAATGCCTCCATGATGGTAGGAAATGCATAATTGCGATCATCTCTTTATCGTGAATAGGGTACCTCCATTTATGATCCTATATCTTTATGCTCTCATAGGCCATTAGATGACTTTCCTATGAAAAATCTCCTCCAATGGAAAAGTTTAAAGCATCTATCTACATTTCAAATGTCAACTCAATTTTTGGCAGTTTCAACATAGGTTCCATCCCAAGTTTTAACTTCAATTTGCAGAATGTTGCTTGACGATTCTCTAACCAATTCCATGGTCTGTACTTCTTCAACAAGTGACTAAGTGGTTTCAAAATATTATAGTAGCATTCAACAAACCTGTGCTAGTAGTTATCTAAAAAAAGGAAACTCCTTACCTCATAGACTATTCTCATCTCCTCCCAATCCTCAATCGCCCTTATCTTCACAAGATACATGTGGATGCATCCTTTTCCAATCCAATGGCCCAAAAATGGAATTTGAGTTTTCCTAAAAACACACTTGAACTTCCTCAAGTATAATTGTTTATGACTTAGTGCCTCAAGATTATTTTTCAAATGCCTCTTATGGTATTCCATGTTTTCATTAAATGACACAATGTCATCTAAATAGACAACCACTAACTTATCTAAGGCTAGTATACACACATCGTTCATCTGGGTGCAAAAGGTAGTAGTGGATTTGCACAACCCAAAATGCATAAAAAATGTTCAACATTACCATACCTTGTCATACATGCTATCTTTTCCTCATCTCCTTCAATAATTATCACTTGGTAGTATCCTTGCATGAAGTCCAACATTAATAAAACCTTTTCCTTAGCCAACTTGTCAAAATAATTTTCTACCAAAGGTATGGGATATTGGTTCTTGATAGTTTTCCTGTTCAATGCATAGTAGTCGAAGCACATCCTCGATTCTGTTGTGTCCTTATTATTTCAGAAGAGGATCAATGTGCCATATGGGGAACTCTATGACTTGATGAAACTAACATCATTGAGCTAAGTCATCTTCTTCCTTAATTCTTCCAACTCTAGTCCATAAATTTTATAGGTATCCCTAGATGGATTATATAATCCTAGTTCAAGCTCAATATGATGGTCAATGGTGCAACTAGGTGGGAGAAATTTAGGCAAAGACTTAGAGATTTGGTCAAAAAAACAATTTAACATATTGGAAAGTGATGGTAGAAAAAGCATCCCCGCTCCACTCTCATCCACTTCTCCAATCAATGATGCAACACAAATATGAGACTTTGGGTGTTGAACCACCTTGTTCATGCTGAATGCAAACACCAACCACACTTTTTTATCCAACTTCCCTTCTATTGTGTGCACACAACAAATATTCTATCTACCAAGTGTCACAAACTTATCCACAAATGGCATGATAACTAAATGATTTCTCTTTAGGAAGTCTTGGCCAAGGATGAATTCAAAATCATCCAAATAATCCATTGTGAAGTTTGCATGGCCCTTCCACTCATCCAATTGAATGCCAATTTCTTATGAAACCCTAGATGCCACCGTATCCTTAGAATTGACCGCCTTGACTAAATGATCACTACATAATCCAACTCTAAGTCTGAATTCAACTACCAACCCTTTCAAGAAGTTGTGGAGACATCGAAATTCACCAACACCTGTGCCATTTTTCCATTCACAATAAATTCCACATAAGAAACCTGCCTTAATCCTCATCCTTTGTTTCCATCCAAGGTGCCTATTCTCTACAAAATATCCTCCAAGGAGGGTTTCTCCCTTAATTATATGACAAAAAAAAAATACACATAACTTGTTGAAGGAACTAAATTGCAACATGAAGAAACCAAATATTTACCTTTGCCTAAGTGGTTTTCCAAATAGTACTCTACATTCCCATATTTGGAAGGTATACTTGTTTTGTGTGGGAATGTTCAAGATCAACTTCTCTTGAACCCAAAGCTGTCCAAAAAACATCCTCCATAACCATTGCATGAAAATTCACTATGTTGAGATGCACTCTAAAGTGTGGTGGGACACTCATCTAGGCTGCTCCTAAATTGGCTATTACTTGCAACAACAATTTTATGCTATGTTTCTCCACCTTCATCTAACCTCCAATGTTTTCTAGGAATATTCTTGATGATAGCAAAAAGAAGGCTCATTCCAACACTTGTGCTGCTCAATGGAAGGCCACCCTACCTTAAGAGGCAAGTGAACATTGTTTTCCTTCTTCGCATTATCAATATACAATGGTATATTTCCATATTTCATCTTATTGTCTCTTGTTTCTGGTTATTCTTCATTTTTATTCTTTGTATACTTGGTTTTGTTTAAGGAACACTACAAGTGGTATTAGAGATCTTTCCCGAGTCAATGTGCCTCTAAATTTTAGTAGAATTGTTTTTAGTCTAGAGATGTGTTTCAACATCTTTAAATAACATAGTGATCTATCATTCAGTGGGTAAATTTTTGGTTGGGGAAGAATAAACATAAGAAATACAAGTGGAATCACTTTGTTGGAAACCCTTTTAACCCCTATTGGTACTCCTACGAGTAGTGTTGGAAGGTATATTGGAATTCCCCTAGGTATAACCAAAACCAACTCTATATCAATCGATCAATTGTCTTGTTTCTATAGTACACTAATAACAACACTTAGGGAGATTAATCTCTAGTATCCGGGTATTCGAGTTGTATGGCTAAGGGAAAAATTGAGCCTCCTTAGTTAGTTCCCTAAGATATTGGGTCAAGTACTACTTTTGTACCCCAAAATTATATCAGAGATATATAGACACCTAACACTCCTCTATCTCTAGGACCTTGAAAACCCTATGTTTTGAAGTCATCCTACAAAATTCCTGCATCTTTGCATCTAGAAGGAATTTAGAGATTTTTTCACTATAGTAATAATCATCTGGGAGTAATGCTCTCATAGGAGTAGTAATTAGGATATTATGACACCATTGTGGGAGACCTATCTCAAAATATTCTTGGAGTTGTGTTGATCACTTGGATCTCCCTCTCAAGTAAACCCTTTTTTTGTTTGTGGACCCAGCAATATAGTGAGTTAGGGTATATCTAAATAGAATCCTTTTAAGCAATTGATCGTAGTAAGATAAGTGGAAAATAACACTTCCACAAAATATTGTTAGTCCCATGGTTCAGACTCATGACATGACCAACTCAGAGAACCAACAAATAGACCTAACCCCCTTAGTGTTGATATCTAGATACCAAGGTTTCTAACATTGAGTCTACACTTAGCCTTATAAATGAAACAATGCAATCACATATAATCTTCTTGAAATTTTTAGGTGACCACCTAAATATCAAGGAAATATATCCAAACATTGATCTAACCAAGGAGGAATTTACCACCCCCGAAGTGTAGGCTGCACACATATTTTAGGATAATCATCACCCATGCTTTTAGGATCACAATTTATGGCACCATTTTATAAAGGTTTACATAAACAAATTTGATGGTTTTGACCCCTTGGGGTGTGTGTTACCCAAATGGAACATTATTTATTTCTCCTTAGAATTACTAATGACTTACCAAAAGTAAATGTGGGGATCTTATATTTGGACGTTGAATGTTGGCAATGGTGGCAATAGTATAAGAAGGCTTATTAAGGCTACATTTCCTGGACCCATTTTGTGCAAGTACTTTATGTTCATTTTGAATGTGACACTCACCATTTGGGATGCCTGAAAAAATTACGCCAAACATGCACAACTATGGAATATATTACCACCTTTGAGCAATTGGAAATCTACACAGAGGGCCATTCTCATTTATTTTTTAAATAATGTTTCATCAGTGGTCTCAAGGAAGAAATTAAAGAACACATAAAGTTACAACACCCACAAACATGGTTATAAGCTTGTGACAGAGCTACAAAAGTTGAGATAGTGATCTATTCACAAACTAAAAGACATTTATTTACCACTCACTCTAACCCACTTGTGGAAACTACCCCCAACTCATCCAACTCATAGCTATTCCACATCCACACGTTATCTCTTGAAGACTCTATGGCATAATTTCAATACCTCCATCTTTGCTATAATTGTGATGAGTGATATTTCCAAGGGAAAAAATGTAAAGAACACAAATTATTTCAAATGGATGTATCTCAACACCCCAAACCTTGAAATTTATTTGCCACATCAAGCATTGCAAAGTGATTGTGTTGATTGAAAATGAAAACACCCACAACTTATCCATAGGAAAGTAGAACACGACTCTCATTGTGAAAATGATTGTCAATGATTGCCATTGGTGGTATGTTGAAATTTGGGGGCCAATGTGAAAATGTGAAAATACAAGTTGGTGAGTATCATCTCAAAACTCACATGTTTTCAATTGAAATGGACAGTTGTGATATAGTTCTTGGGGAAGACTGGTTACACACTTTATGAAAAATCACCATGGATTTCAAAGAATTATACTTGAGCTTCATGTAGGAAGGGCATAAACATACCCTCAATGAGATTACATTTGGTTCCCATGAAATTATCACCTCTCATTGTATGGAGAATTTGTTGAAGAGAGTATGCTCAAGTGTTATATCATAGTTCAACGCCATATAACTAATTGACACCACACCAAAAGAGATTCACCCTAATTTGCAACTGGTTCTCTCTAAGAATTAATAGGTATTTGAAATGCCACAAGGTTTACCACCTTCACATGGGGAACATGACCATAGTATCCCCCCATTCTAGGTAGTTAACCACTCAATCTGCATCCTTATCAACTCCCTTTTTCATATAAAAATGAAATAAAAAAGACCATTCAATAATTATTGGAGGTAGGAATGATACATCCCAGTACTATCCCTTAATCATCACCAGATGGTCATGGTATTAAAGAAGGAAGGTTCTTGTTGCATGTATCTTGATATCCAGGCTCCCAATAAGTTGACCATCAAGGAAAAAATTTCTATCCCAGTGATTGATGACCTATTGGATGAAATTCATGGATCCAAGTTTTTCACTAAACTTGACCTTTATTCTGTTTACCACTAGATCGGGATGAAAGAGGCATACACCCCTAAGAAACCTTTACATACACATGAATATCATTATGAGTTTTTAGTGATTCATTTTGGCCTTTTCAATGCTCCATCAACCTTCTAGAGCCTCATGAACAAGATCTTTTGACCATTCCTTGCAATTTTATGCTAGTATTCTTTGATGATATTATGATACTAAAAAACATGGGAATACCACATAGAGAAATTTAATAGAGATTTGCAACTCCTACAACACCACTAGCTAATCGTAAAATGCTCCAAATGTGGTTTTGGGGCTTCAAAGGTTGAATACTTAGGTCAAATTGTAAGTCAAAAGGGAGTACGAGTTGATCCCAAGAAAGTCATAACTATGTAAGGTTGGCCCTATCCTAAAACCCTGAAGAGCTTGCACAAATTCTTACAACTTATAGGCTACTACAAGAAATTTCATCTGGATTGGATCATTATATAGTTTTTCATCTATATTGGTATTTTCTAGGTGGAAAACATTGGAGGAATAGACTTGCAGGGCTATTTTAGCAGTAGGTCTCGGTTTGGAAAATTAGGGTCGAAAATTGTTTGAAATCTTCCAAATCCATTTTGAGGCATCAAATGACATTTTTTTGGGTCCGAAACATTATTTTGTGGAAGATTCCGTATTCTACACACTGAGACCTTTCCAACAGTGCAAGAATCACCTTAATCGAAGTTCGTATGCAAAATTTATGCCTCCCACAAGTTCAAGTACCATGTTGACCACCATTGTATGAGTGGATGCCACACCATCCACCATTACTCAAACATACGGGGCTAGCCATGCGTGCAGTTTCAATAAGATTTTAGAAGGTCCACAATTATCACGAATTGAGGGTTTAGGAAGTCAAAACCCTAACCCTAGATGGTTATAAGGATATGTTAAATATGAGGCCTCTAGGAGGAGAAGGGGTTCCATTATTTAGTATTGTACTTGTTCCAAAGCTGAGAAAAACATCTAGGAGTGGTATTTTGAGAGCACAAAAAAGGAAGAGTGATATTCTTTAGTATCCTTTCAGGCCATAGTGTCATAGGAAACTCCATAGTGAGTTCCTTTGTATTTGCATTTTAATAATTGTAGCCAAGAGAGAAGAGCATTGACCTCACCTTGGAGTTTGGTTTTCTCCCTATTGGGTTTCCTAGGGTAAATCTTGTGTTTATTTGTGTGGAATGTGTTTTTTCATTTACCTATTATTTTGTTTTTGTATTTTGGTTATTTGTAGATCATATTGGTATTAGAGTAGTTTTCTTTGGGGTATTTATGGAAAGATATAGAATCCGAGAATTGGCTTAAGAAGAAAGTAGCAGAACCCTAGACATTGTAGATGAGTATGTTCACAACAACCCTTGAGATCAAACAAAAGAGACATTTGCAAGGATGGAAGAACAAGTTGCTGATATCTCTCGCAATATGACCCTCCTCATGGATGCTATAGAAAAAAACCTTGGACCGTTTTGGGAGTTTGGAGGCTCTAACCCAAAGATCGGATTAGAGGGGAAATTGAGAGATAATGAAGACCCATAAAAGGAGTCAAGGAAAGAGCCCGAAAAAGAGAAACCAAGTTCCAAATCCATTAACCCTTGCCAATATTTATTTAAAATGGAAGTGAAAGTGGATATAAATACATACCAAGGTGAGATTGATACAGTAAAGTTGAATCATTGGTTGCAATAGTTTGAGTTTTATTTCAGTGTCCACCATATATAAGAATAGCAAAATATTCCATTTTCCAAACTAAAATTAGAGGGCCATGCATTAACCTGGTGGGAAAGTCGCATGGAAACACTTAGGCTGGAGGGTGATCGTCCAATAACTAAGTGGGAGGATTTCAAAACCCTCGTTAAGTCCCAGTTCTACCCTATTGGGTATGTAAAGGACCAATGGATCCATTGACATTACTTTAGGAAAAGGAAAGGGAAAAGTGTACAAGAGTACACCACCGAATTTAGGAAGATGGATTTCATGTTGCATATGTCTCCCAAGAACCAAAATGTACTCCTCAAGTATTTGGGGGATCTACACATTCATTTGTGAAAGAAAGTGATGCTCTTCAAGCATTAGACATGTGATGAAGCCCGTGTGCAATCACAATATCTAGAAAATATAGGCCATAATAAAGGAACACCAAGTGATTCCAAATAGAAAGAGCACCAAGACACTTCTAAGGATGAAAGTAAGAAGTGGAAAGGGAAATACAAGAAGATGATATCCACTGCACAATAGTACAAGGATCCAAGTAACCACTGTAACCATTGCAATATAAATGGTCACACTAAATAAACGTGTTGGGAACTACATCCATAGCTAAACCCTAATAACTGTAAGAAGAATTCCAAGAAGAAGAACCTTCTAGCCATTAATTCAAGCAATCAGGTGGAGAGAAACTCATATGTGGATGAGAATATTTTTTATAATTTAACACATAAGGAGATGAATCTGAGTAGCCATCATCACAAGGAAGAGAAGGATATGAAAACACTATTCCATGTTAAGATATAGGTCAATAGTACCAAGGTATATGCTCTATTTGATTATAGTTTGTAGACCAATCTCATAGTAGTTGATCTTGTCAGCAAGCTTGGGTTAGAGGTTCATGATCATCCAAGCCCATACCCATTGGGGTGGGTGAACAATGATGGAGAAATAAAGGTCACAAAATATTCTAAGATCAAATTTGCTGTAAGTGAAGATTTTATTGATGAAGTGGAGTTAGATGTAGTATCCCTTGACATGTGTGGTGTAGTGTTTGGAAGCCCCTACATGTATATGATGGATGTGATACTCATGTGGAGAGAGAACTAGTACCACCCGATCAAGGATGGGAAGTATTTAATCATTAATGCACATAAAGGTAAATCAAAGATCTCATTAGTAAGTGGGAACCAAGCAAAAAAGTTGATTAGTTCAAGTAAGAAGAATGCTTTTCTTTTATTACGAGAGAATTAGCTAGGTGATGAATCAGTAAGAGTAAAGGCATCCTTGGAAGGATGTGCTAAAAAGAAAAAAAACTATAATTGGAGGAGTTGTTGCAGGCATATAAAGGAGTGTTCCAACAACCTAAAGGACTACCACTTAAGAGGAAAGTGGAGCACAAGATACAGTTGTTTCCTGACTCCCCATTACCAAGTATTGGGATGTATAGAGAGCTTGTTCTCGAAGCAGAGGAAGTACAGAAACAATTGTAGTAGTTTTTGGAGTAGGGAGTAATTCAACCAAGCACCTCACCTTGTGAGTCACCCTATTATCATAGTACCCAAAAAGGATGGGAATTGGTAGATGTGTATCAACTACAAAAATTTGAACAAGATTACACTCAAGAATTGGTACCATCTGCCTATGATCAATGATTTTTTAGATCAGTTGCAGCATGCCAAGTACTTCACCAAGTTGGATATCAAATCGGGGTACCACCAGTTACATGTCAAATAAGAAGACACCTAGAAGACCTCTTTCAAGATGAGGAAAGGTTTGTGTGAATGGTTGGTCAAGCCATTTGGTTTGTGTAATTCAACAACTACATTTATGGGACTAATGAATGATGTATTGAAACTGTATTTAGATTCATTTTTCATAGTGTATTTGGATGATATATTGGTTTATATCTCTACTTGGGAGAGCACATCTCACATGTCATGTAGGTGTTAGAGACTCTATTAAAACACCAATTGTTGGATAAGCTCAAGAAATGTGAGTTTTCCTAGCATTCATTGGTGTATTTGGGGTATGTGCTCGATGGAGGGGAGATCAAGATAGATCACACAAAGATGGAGGTCAACATAAAATGGTTAGTTCCTACTAGTGCCACTAAAGTTAGGATCTTTTTTTGGGAAACACAATACTTAATGAAGTTCATAGAATCCTTTTTAGTAGTAGCTACACCACTCCACACAATAACAACAAGCAATAAGAGTCTCCAATGGGAAAAGATCAACAAAAACATTTCAACCAAGTAAAATGAAAGATCAGTCAAGAACCAGTTCTCTCATTTCCTAACTTGTAGAAGCCCTTTGAAGTGGAGATAGATGCAAGTGGGTATGCCATGGGAGAAATTTTGATGCAAGGAGGTAAGCTAGTATGCTATCATTCCAAGATGTTTCATGGAGGAGTTTTGAACTACCCTACATATGATAAGGAACTCTATGCCCTGGTTCAATTTGTTAAGAAGTGGAAGCACTATCATATGGTAAAGGAAAGCATTATAAACACTGATCGCCAACCACTACATTATTTGCAGGCATGAAGTAAGCTACAATAAACTAGACATTACAAGTGGATGGAGTTTTTGAAACAATTTCATCTAGTCATCAAGAATAATAAGGGAAACATGAATAATTTGGCAGACATACTTTCAAGGCCACCGACATCCAAGATTACAACTTTGGGAACTCTTATGCACAGATATATTTTTATCCATGATGCATAAAAAAATGCATACACAAAAGATTAGGACTTTAAGGAGGTGTTTCAATAGCTACAAGGCCAAACTCATGTAGAAGAAGGTGATGGTAAGGATAACTATCATCTTTGGAATGGGTTACTCTACAAGCTAGACAAGCTCTGTGTTCCTAAAGGTGAAATATTGTATCTTATCAGAGAGGCTCACACATTCAAAGTTGTAGGATATTTTGGTGTTGGGAAGATAGTTGCTAGCTTACAAAGGTATGTGTACTGACCCATAATGAAAGAAGATGTAGCATGGTATATTAGATGATGCATACTTTATTGTACCAACAAGCCTAGTAATAGAAATGAACGTCTATACCATCCCTTACTTTTACCCACTCAACCTAGGGGAAGCATTTCCATGGATTTTGTGGATGATTTACTAACAACTCAGAATGAACATGAATATTTATTTGTGGTAGTGGACAAGTTCAGAAAGATGTGCATTATTATGACTTGTAGAAATACCATCAAAGGACACGAAGTAGAAAGCATGTTCTTTGAACATGTCTAGGTGCACTTTGGGATACCAAGGAGCATCATCTCAGACAAGGATACCATATTTCTCAGTGCCTTTTTTACTACACTTTGGGAGAATATGGACACTAAGTTGAAGAGATCTACATCATTCCATCGATAGATGGGAAGACTAAAGTAGTCAACATGATGTTGGTACATATTTTGAGGGGTTATAATCAGAAGCATCCAAATACTTGGGATGGAAATATGATCTACATTCAACACTCTTATAATATAACAATCCATAATTCTACTAAGTAGCCCCCTTTTGAAACTTGCTTTGGATGTTTTCCACCTTCTCACTTGGATGTTGTTTATGGACAACAAGGAGGAGTGAGGGAAGACACCATGGGAGAAGTATTGAAAGCAAAGAATTTTGTTGAAAATATTAAGCAGATCCATTTGTAAGTATAGGAGACACTAAATAATTTATAGGAAAAGTATAAGGCTATACATGATCAACAAAAAATTGAGAAGTCATTCAAAGTGGGAGACAAATTTTGGTTATAGTTGAATAAGGAAATACTATAGGGTCTTGGTAAGAATATCAAGGATTTGTGGTATGGCTCTTTTGAGGTATTGGAGAAGATGGGAGATAATGCCTACAAACTCAGTTTACACCTATACATACACATTTACTCAATAGTGAATGTGGAGAATCTAAAACTCTATGAGAATAACATAGGAGGAGGGAGATTTTGTAGCACCCTTCCAGGCCATAGTGTCGTAGGAAAAACCATAGTGAGTGCCCATTCCTTTGTATTTTCATTTGATAACTGAAGAAAAGAGAGAATAACATAGGCCCCACCTTTGAGCTGGGTTTTCTCCCATATTGGGTTTGCCATGGTAAATCTTGTATTCATTTATGTGTATGGTGTTCTTTAATTTGGCTATTATTTTATTTTTCATATTTTAGTTATTTTATATAAGAAATAGAGCAGTAAGCTAGAGATAACAAATACGAGATCTAAGGAAACACATCTGCATAATAAATGTTTCAACATATTAAAAGATCTATTGTGATGAACTATTCTAGTGGAATATCCACGGTAATTTACAGATCAAAAATTTTGAAAAATTATGGAAAATTTGCTTCTCCCTTAACCTCGCTCCTAAAAGATAATGCCTTTATTTGGAATGAGGCCGATGAATATGATTTCTTAGCTTTAAAGGATTCCATGTGCATGACTCTAGTATTAGCAGTGCCATATTTTAATAAGACTTTTTCTTGGAATGTGATGCCTTCGGCAAAGGTGTTGGCATGATATTGATGCAAGAAGGATGCCCCTTGGCATTCACTAGTAAGTAGTTATGTGACCGCAATTTGGGTAAATCCACATATGAGAAAGTGATGATGTCCATCCTACATGTAGTAGAGACACGACACCCATATCTCGTAGGGTAAGGTTTCTGGATCAAGATTGACCATCATATTCTAAAGTAATTTCTCAAACAAAGGTTATCCTCACTAGAGCAACATAAGTTGGTCACCAAGTTACTAGGGTATGATTATGATATTATCTATAAGAAGGGTAAATAAAATGTGGTATATGATGCCTTATCTCGACAATTTGAGGAAGATGGATCCCTTTTTTCCTTATCCTTACCTGTTCTAGGTTTGCTAGAGGAAGCCTATCAAGAATGGTTAGCAAATGACACTATCATTCAACTCCTCCACAAGCTTAAGGAAGATCCCAACTTTACTAAGGGATATACATGGAAGCCATATACATTTCAATATAAATGACACATTATTCTAGTAAAGAATTCTCAAAACAAAAAATCTTAGAGGAATTTCATTCATCACCCACAATAGGTCATTATGGATTTCATAAAACATATGAACACACTGAGAACTCATTCTTTTGGGAGGGCATGAAAATTGATGTCTAGGATTTTGTGGCAACCTATGACACCTACCAAAGAAACAAAGGGGAGACAATAAATGTACTAGGGGCATTGCAAGTGCTACTAATCCCAACACAATATGGGATGACATCGCTATGGATTTTATAGTGGGACTTTCGAGGGCGGGAAACAAATATATGATCATGGTGGTAGTTGATCATCTCTCCAAATATTCTCATTTTTGTGCCCTACCACATCCATTTATCCCCTCCCCAGCTGCCCAAGTTTTCCTTGATTAAATTTTTAAGTTACATGGCATGCCCACTTCCATTGTCTCGGATTGGGACCTTATCTTCATTATTAAATTTTGGCAGGAGATGTTTAAACTACATGGTACTGAGCTAAAAATGAGCATTGCATATCACCTCCATACAAGTGGTTAAAGTAAAGTGGTCAACAAGTGCCTAGAAACCTATTTGAGATGCTTTTCCTTCGAAAAATCACACCAATGGGAACAATGTCTTCCCCTCAAAAAATAGTGGTACAATACCTCGTATCATGGACCTACCAAAGTGACCCCATATGAAGTTGTTTATTGCCAAAAAACATTCTCAACCACTTCATATTTACCAGGTGCTTCCACAACTTAGGTAGTAGATCACACACTCCACACTAGAGAAGCCATTCTCTACATACTAAAGCATAATTTGGTTATGATTCAAAACAAAATGAAGCAACATGCAGACCAACATTGCTTTGAGCATTCATTTTTCAGCGGGGGATTAGGTGTTTCTTCACCTTCAACCCTATAAACAAGCATCACTCAAAGACAAAACACCTTATAAATTAGCACCCAATTTCTATCAACCCTATGAGATCATCCAACACATTGGACAAGGGGCCTACAAATTGACTCTTCCAACCCACTCCAAGATTTATCCAGTTTTTCACATGTCTTGTCTAAAGAAGGTTGTGGGATCGAAGTGCAAGGTGAAAACCCACTTACCAAAATTTGATGAATAAGGCTTTGTTTGGCTTCAGTTGAAAGCAAAATTGGATACCAAATAACATCAATTGCGCTTGTGCACGATCACTAAAGTGTTGATCCAGTGGAAAGACATGCCACATGGAAATCAACCATGATCCTACAACAATTTCCTCGTCTTCTTCCTCGAGAAAAAATGTTTCTTGTGAAGGCAGAGGGCAGGTTAGGGCCCTACTCTAACTTCCCAACTTTCGACTACCTAGGAGTTAACTATTGTATGTATCCACAGTCTTTGAATAAGGTCCATTGAATAGTAGTGGATAGTTATTTAATGTAAAATGGTCCACTTTATAAGAACCATTAGGTAGTTGGTATCCATTAGTGACGAGACCACAAGTAGTGAGGGTTTTTTCTATGGAAAAACTATTTAAAGAGATATGAGACTATATAATGTTTTGTTTTGTGTTGTGTATTTGGAGCTCTGCTTAGTAGAAGGTTGTCCCACCTTAAAGGGCAAGTGAACATTGTTTTCCTTCTTCACATTATCAATATACAAGAATATCTTTACAAATTTTATCTCATTGTCTCTTGTTTTTTGCAATTATATTTTTTGTATATTTGAGAGTGTTTCAATTTCCAAAAGTTAAGATTCTCCTACCACCTTATAGTAAGAATTATCCATTAAAAAAAATACTTTGACAATTGCATTAATTTGTTTAAAAAACTTGTATTAATTTGTTTAAAAGAGAGGAACTAAAATGCTTGCATTTCCATCTGGTTAAATAAAAAGTTTCCAGTTGCATTCCAATTTGGATAACGATTCATGTTTTTTGGTGTTAAAAATATCTAAATACGTATCGACTTTAGGGTTCCATTCACCCATCTCTATACAAATTCATGCTATATGAAAAAGGCAAAAGGTAAAGAAGAAGTAGACATGAAAAACGGAAAAAAGAAAGAAAGACATCGAGGAAAA
>ML782960.1:424409-450204 GCA_009831015.1 Picea engelmannii | reverse complement strand
GTGAAGATACCTTTCATCCATGGTGTTGTAGATGTTTGGTAAGAGGAATTTGTCTTAGGGATACTATGAATGAGTTTGATTGATGTTAAACCAATAATATTTGGTGGTATATTTGTATTGTTAACAAGACTTAGTTGTAACCATCCTTGAGTGTCATGTATGCATTGAATGAGTAGACCTCTTATTTATGTAGAGTGAAGTCATTATTCATGAATATGATTGTATATGTCCATTAATTTGAATGCATGTCTATTGATATGAATGCATGGATGTGTTTAATTGTTGAACATGAAATTGTACTTGTTATGCTTTGGATAATACCATTTTAAACTAGTTGTCTTCATCTTGAAGGTTATGCTATGTTGTTTACTTTGAATGATAGTTTTGAGTGGGTTGTATGGAACTCTTCATAATGAGCAGGTATGAAATGATCATATAACAAGTGTGCAATAGTGCTATGTATGACATGGTATAATACATATTTTTTCTTGTTGTTAGCTACCATATGAAAGAGAGAAACATATTTTAGTTATGCCTTTGAAACTTATCATGTGAATGATTGTGAACTTTCATATAATAGACTAGTCTTAAGTCTATTATGGTAATATTAATATTAAAATGGTAATATTAATATTAATATCAAAATTGCAGCACAAAATAATTTTTTTTTTTTAAATAAATAGTTGTCATCGAATATTCGACGACAACTTCAAAAGTTGTAGTCGAATATGCGACGACCACTTTTTGATGCAATGATTTAGCTATATAAACAACACAAAGATGTTGTCTCATATGCAACGACAACATCTATTGATGCGATGAATTTTCCATATATAAAACGAAAAGTTGTCGTCGCATATTCGACGACCACTTTTTGATGCAACGGTTTAGCTATATAAACAACACAGAGATGTCGTCGCATATGCAACAACAACGTCTATTGATGCGATGCGTTTTCCATATATAAAATGAAAAGTTGTCGTCGCATATGAGACGACAACGTCTATTGATGCAACGATTTTTCTATATAAACAATGAAAAGGTGTTGTCGCAGATGCGACAACAACTTCTATTGATGCGGCGATTTTGCTATAAAAGTTGTTGTTGCAATTTAGACAAAATGTTGGTTTCACATTGTTTGCCTATATTGTCGCTTTTGCGATGTTTGTTCAAGTTCGTCGCAAATGCTACGTCACATAAAATGACGTTTCAGAGACTCCAGATTCGTCGCAATATCAACGACATAACGCCGCAATAATGTCGAAACAACCATTGCAAAATGGCCCAAATATGCTAGTGGATCTTGAAGATTGAGCCAAAATGTTTTGGGGTTTTCATGAAATAGTCAAGATTTTGACAATTCCAGGGTTTCCATTTTTATGCAAGAAGCTCAACAGATCTCATAAGCCCCAAGGGTGCCCACATCTCCATTTCCACAGAGAGGAGTTCCACATATCTAAAAAAATACATATCTCTACCTCTAGACCAGTTCAACCTCCGTTGCTTCAGGGTTTTGCGTCCTTTGTTCTCAAAACAGAGTCCTCTATTCAGCCTTGCAAACTAGGGGTGCCTTTTCTCTTCAGCTGGCCTCACAATGCCTCCACGCAACGATCTTTTGGCAGTTGAATTAGATTCCAACACATCAAATCCCATCCAAGATATTGCCTCCATCCTCAATGAGCTACTCAGAATGCAACAACAAACAATCCAGATCCCTTCCTGTTGGATACTCGAATCCAACTACCCAAATTTGCTGGTCAAACCAATGGTGAAATTGTGGATTCTTGGATCCGTAGCATCTCCACCTATTTAGATACATGTCCAGGCCTTATCGAGGAAAGAAAGATCCAGTTTTCTGCCTTGCAATTAGAAGGGATCGCACAAACTTGGTGGGATACAGAGAAAGAAAAGACCACATTTGTGATAGATATTGGGGATGCTCCAGAATCTTCTACTTCCAAACCCATCAAAACCTGGGCTCGACTTTCCGAAGCTTTGAGAAATCGCTTCTACCCACCCGGGTATGTGCAATCCTTATGGATCAAATGGCACCAACTTCAACAACTCCCTTCACAAGGAGTGTAAGGCTACATAGAATTCTTCTGCAAGATGCACCTCTTACTTCATGTTCCAGATCCAGAAGAAGTACTCATATTAAAATTTGTGGCTGGTTTATTCATTCAATTCCATCAAGAAGTAGAGCTGTTTGAAAATCCAACTTTAGACAAAACATTTCAGATATCTTTGGCTATAGAAAGGAAAGTCGCTCCTAGAGGTCTAATTCCTCAGTCCCACTCCTACACCAACCCCCTACCTCTCAACCATCCAGCTCCCATCCGTCAGTCCTCTTTCCACCTCCTCGAGCTCAAAACCCCACACCCAATACAAATACAAGGACACCCTCGTGCTCATTTCATAAAACTACTTCACACAATTCATCAGATTTTCGAATCCTCCAAAATCTAAAAACCAACAAAACCCTACTCACTGAGCTCATTGCGCCTTCCCAAGTAGAAGATACCGAAGAAGTTCCTCTAGACAATCCCATAGAAGTAGATCCCTCACTGATTCTAATGACCCATGAAGATTTGAACTCATCCACCCAACCCCTCTTCACCCATAACTGCTAAATAAAAAATGCCTTGGATTTACTGATTATGGACAATGGAAGCCAGAAAAATTTGGTGTCTCAAGACCTTGTCAACTGCCTTAATCTTGTTACTAATCCACATCCGCAACCCTATCAACTCGGATGGGTCCAGAAGGATGGCCATCACCTCTTAGTTTCTAAGCATTGTTTGGTCACTTTTTCCATAGGCCAATTCAAAGATATTGTCCTCTGTGATGTCTCCCCCTTGGATTGTTCAGATTTGCTGCTCGGTATCACATACCAAACCCAAAGAAATGCTATCTATCTAGCCAAATCCCGCCAGTACAAAATTACCAAAGAAGGCCACACTTATATCTTAACTGCAGCAAAACCAAAACCCCCTTCTACCAAAGAACAAATCTGGCATGTACACTTAAACCAATGTGTCTCTTTGTTTGGTGTGCCCAATAACACCAAACAATACCACACACCTTGTTCCTGAAACAATGAATCCCCTCCTCCATGAGTTTGTAGAGTTATTTCAACCTCCGGAGGGACTTCCCCCCTCCCAACACATTGACCATTCCATTCATCTCATCCCCGGATCTACTTTACCTAATGCCCCTACTTACCGATTGGCCCCAACAGAAACATAGGAAATGGAAAGACAACCGACCAACCTCATCAATTGTGGCCACATCCAACCTTCATCTTCTCCTTGTGCTTCTGCCACATTTTTCATCCTTAAAAGAGATACCTTAGAAATGCGCCTTGTCACTGATTACCGAGCCTTGAACAAAGCCACAATAAAAAACCATTACCCCCTACCCCAGATTGAGGAACTACTCGACACCCTCCAAGGAGCTAAGTGGTTTACTAAATTAGATTTGACACCCGACTACCATCAAGTTCGAATGAGCCCAGATGATGTTTGGAAAACAACGTTCAAGACCAAATTTGGTCTTTTTGAGTGGAAAGTCATGCCTTTCGACCTCACCAACTCCCCAACCACTTTCATGAGGCTCATCAATGACATCTTCAAAGAACATTTGGGTCGATTTGTGGTCATCTACTTAGATAACATTCTCATCTTCAGTCGGACATGGGACACTCACATGCAACATGTATGACAAGTTCTCCAAATTCTCCAAGAACACAAGTTGCAAGTCAAAGAGAAGAAGTCATATTTTGGTCAAACTTCAGTTCCCTATCTTAGCTTTGTGGTAAGCTTAGAGGGTATTCAACCAGATTCAACCCACATCCAAGCATTGAAGCAATGGCCTCTACCTTCTTCAGCTAAGGAGTTGAAAATATTTCTGGGTGGCATCAATTTCTATCGTAAGTTCATTCCTTCTTTTTCAAATCTCGCTCAACCTTTGCATCAACTCTCAAATACTTCTTCTACATTCATCTGGACTAAAGAATAAACTAGTTACTTTGCTTAGCTCAAAGACGCCCTCTGCTCATCCCCTGTTTTACATCCGTCGGACCTCTCCCAATGCTTTGAGATTGATTCTGATTCCTCACAATACGCTATTGGTGTTGTCCTTAAATAGGGAGGACGCCCCATTGCTTACCACTCTAAAACCTTTTCCGAGGCAAAGAAAAATTATAGTACCTATGACAAGGAATTTTATAGTCTTGTTCAAGCGCTCAAACAATGGAGGCATTATTTGTTGGGTAAAGAAACCATTCTACATACCGACCACCACCCTTTGATTTTCATCAACTCTCAATCGAAGATTTAGGAACAAAGACACCTTAAATGGGCCTCCTACATTCAACAATTTCACTTAGTCCTCAGATATAAGAAAGGCACTTCTAATAAGATGGTTGATTTTCTAAGTCGACCTCCCACTCCAGGTCTTTCCATTCTAGAAGTGCGTTGTGCTACTTATGACACATGGAAAGATCAATATGTTACTGACCCTAACTTTCGAGAGATTTGGGAAGCTTTGCAAAGTCCCACAATGATCAGTCAGACCCCCTTCCTAGACAACACTATTCGGGATGGGTGGCTATATAAGTTGAATTTGCTATGTGTTCCACACTCAGATGACCACCTCTTGCTCATCAGGGAGGCACATGCTTTAGCCTATGGGGGTCACTTCGGGACCACAAAGACCATCCAACATCTGCAATGCCATTTTCATCGGTCTTCCATGCAGCCTCAAGTTGAAAAATTTATCAGAGCTTACGCATTATGCTCACAATCCAAGCCATCCAACCGGAAGCATGGGTTGTATCAACCACTATCTCTTCCTTCTCGGCCTTGGGAGTCAATCTCAATGGACTTCCTCAGTGGACTTCCAACAACCCAAAAGAAACATGATGCAATCTGGGTAGTGGTATGCCGCTTCAGATCAGGTGACCAACAACAAGCATGATAAACTCACCTCAAGCATAATAAACTCACGTCTTTCTTTAGACTAATTGAGCTAACCTTGGAGGATTTTGTTTATTAAATTATAAATAAGTAGTTTTAATTATTTTCTATTAAATTATTTAAAAAGTCAATTGTTTTATTAGCATTTTTTATGTTAATACTAAAAAATAAGAAATAAATACTATTTTGAAGAGAAAATGTCATGAGAGTGAATCACAATTATGTTAATTTTTTTAATTACAACCTGACTGGACCTAATAGTTAAGAGCATGCGTTTCCTCCTTGAAGGTCACATATTCAAATCAAGAAAGAGGTAAGGTATGTATACCTACGTACAATGATAATCCAAAAAATATATATAGCAAAGATGTCAATCGTACTACTAGATAATTAGATGATTGTATATAATACACTTGTCTAACTTTTATTCCCATTCTTTACTTAATTCCAAAGTAAGATTCAACTCTTAATATCTTCAAACAAATTAAGAATAAAAAAATAATGGAAAAATATAAACATAAATTTAAACTTCTAATAAATGAGTATGAGTATAGTTCTTAAAATATAGTTTACGAGGATCAAGTTTGATGACATTGCATAGAACTGGAAAAAAATACGAATTGTATCCCGTTCGAATAATTCAAGAACATCCTCAATTTTAAACTCTTCAATATAATTTTTCTCATAACATAACAAATTCCAACAATATTATCACTTTCATCTACATATTGAAACAATTTCCTAGATAATCATCTCCTAGTTTCCTGAAATTTTTTCTCCGCCTCATTTAGTCTATGATTATACCATATTGAACACTTCTTAAGACCCAATGCAGATTTCCTTAAATGTTTTCCTAGTGATGTTTTAAATGTTTTCCTAGTGATGTTTTGGTGAAGTGTAGTTTTCTTTGTTTAAAACCGTTGAGGCATTTCTACTAAATCTTCTAAATCCATATAATTTTGATTTTCTATATGTGCATTTTTCATTTGTTCATCAAATTAGGTTTTTCAACTATTTTATGACTTCTAGTTGCATCCATGCTCTAAAGATATGCATGTTTCGATTTCTACCCATTGGATAGTACTACATTTCCTTCAACAATAACTAATGTCAAAGGATACTTAGTTTCTTGAGAAAGACATTCTTATATACTTTATAAGAGTAATAGTATTAGCATCAATGTATAATCTTTAAGGAAAATTTGGAACCATATTATATGAAATGGAATTCACTAGATGGTAAATAAATTTATCTTGTACGTTAATGTAGTGTACCCAACTTTCTTATTGAGAAAATCACTACACCAAATTGACATAACTCATTTTTGATACCATTTTAATATGAATGTATCCACACATCATAACAAAAACACTCATGTAACCAAATTAATAATTTAAAATTCATGAATACAAACTGTTTAAACACATGCAACAACATTCAATCATACAATACATAAAATAAACACAACATTCAATCAAAGCATTAACATTGTAAATTAAACAATGATCAAAACACTTATCTTTATCAACATTTACATAATTGGCTGCAGACAACAACCATTCCACCCAACCATAGTATCTGCTGCTCTAGTTTTCTCATCACTAGGTCACCCTCGAGTTCGGGCTATGAGTCCACAAGGAGGACATGCTCCTATCGCTACAAGGAGAACACCTTCTTGAGAAGATTTTTACGAAACTTCCTTGAAAAATGCTTCTCTTAGTTGTTTATAGTGGAGGTTGTTAGTGGAGGCAGGTGATCGAAGGTTTTTGCGAAGGTTTCTTTTTCGGTGCGTATTTATGGTGCAAAAACCCCAATGTGCACTTGAAACATATCAAACCAAGGCTTAAATGTTCAAACACACTATCATCATTAATAGCGGAGGTGGGCGATTGTAAGTTTTTGTAGAGGTTTTATCCTCGGTGCACTTTTAAGGTATATACGCACCGATCAGATCATGAACAATACAAAACTGGTGTGTCCATGTTCTAGTAGCACCTCCATACTTTATAATAATATTACATGCATCATTTAAATCACACCGATGCCGTTGAACAATACGCACTAGGACGTTTATGAAAAATACAACATCAACGCATCCATGTTTCAGTAGCACTGCCATAATTTATAATAAAATTACATGCAGTCAATAAATTGCACCGATACTGTTGAATGGTACCCCCAATGCGTGTTTATGCCAAAAGGCACACCGCGGTAGGGTAAATAAAAAAAATACCAAACTAATTTTCATTGTTACAATGCATCTTGTGCTTCCAAACTCTCAAGCAAGCACTGTTGTTCACCTTTCTTCCTAAGACGCCCTCTTTCCGATACTCTACACCGACTAAGATAGCTCCATTGGTGGATTCTACACATTTCCAAATTTTGGAAATTGTAACAACCCAATTTGATTATTTATTTATCATAGTTGTTAATTTAAATTTAATTACTTATTAAAATAATTTCAATGATTCTTTTTATTATTTTATTATTAAAAAGGTAGGTGAAGTAATTAATGGGGGGGATAAGGCTATTGGGGAATTAATGATGGGATATGACAGTTGGGGAATTGAATGAGAGAGAGGGATTCGAGAGAGAAGGATAAGGAAGAGGGGAGATGACTTGGAGAGGGGTCTTTCATTTTGAGAAAAATTGTGGAAGAAGGAGGCAAGGAAGAAATTATGAAAGAGAGAGGAAGAAAGAGGAAATTGGAAGAACAAATTGTTTTGGGGAGCTTTACAGGGACATTGCTATTGCTGGGAACTTTGGGATCAGGGGCCAGGAAACTGCAAGGATTCCTGGAGCTAGGGAGTCAGAGAGGATGTTCCTAGTTGGTTGGGAGGTTAATATTCAGTTGGGCAGTTTGGGCAAGAACAAGTGAACCATGGGCTAAATAAACCAACCTACAGGTCGAGGTATGTATTTTACTAAGTTAATTTGTTGTTATTATGTCTATTTACCAGTTTATTCCTGGTATAAAGAAAATCATGAAAGGAAAAATTGAACTAAACTGCAGTTATTTCAGTAGGAAATTGGGAGATATTTATTATTTTATGGAGGCCTTGAAATATGAGGCCTTAAAATGGTATCAGAGCCCGGTTTCAAAACGGAAACCTAGGCTTGACTACCCACATAAATGTACAATCTATTCCCAAACCCCTAACCTACAGCCTAGAAACCCTTTATTTACAAGCCCTTATCTAAGAAATCAGTTGGATTCCGAATTGGATGTAGAATTTTAACTGCCCCAAAACCATATCTATACTAGGAAACATCCCCAAAATCGGAAATTAAAAAAAAATGTATCTAACTAGTCGATGCCACAAAGATCATAAAAAAAATTCAAAGTGGCATATCATAGTCCAACACCACTCGCAAATTACCCCATCTAAAACCAAGCCATCTAAGCCCTGGGAATATCTAATTTGAGCCTTTCGGTTTCATAGATCGCCTTGGCATATCTTTATTTCAACATCAAAATACACACATGAGAAGAGATAAAAATGAGTATATATTTATGCATACAATAATATGGATTTTAACCCCAAAGACACTCATAAGAGTTTTATGAAACACAAAAAAAGCTCAGATCCTATAAACACGACCTAATTAAGAGGAGTACACAACATCTAAAGACTCGTATAAGAAACCTTCTTGAAAACGCTAAATTATACAAGCACAAATAACCTTGCACATGATTTAATTTCTAGCACCATGATATTACAACTATTCAGAAAATCCCCATATATATCCAAAAACCATGAGAAATATAGACTAAAAACTACAATATGAAGCTATAAAGAGTAAGGTACATGTAAGATGGACAACTATTACCCTTTACAGGATTCAATCTCACGACATATTTCACTGGACCATTCTTCTAGTCATGAGGGTTATACTGGATTGAAACTTGAAGTTTAAACCGAATCAAACCTCGTTGGGCCTAGAAATTTTCACACCCCATATTTATTCGTCCAACAAAGGTCAAAATATTAACATCATACAAACACCTTTACCTTTATTGGTCTGGATTTCTACGATGTGAAGCCTTATGATCTTCATTGGACCGATAATTATGAAGCGAATAACCAGTTTCAAGAGCCCAAGTTAGTGCCTTAGACCAAGTGCCAAAGCCACCGAAGGGAGGAGCCCATGAGGCTTGTATATTGCTCAACTCATCTAGCACCACTGACGTGCACACAGTGGGCCACCACTAAGCCATCAGGGTGGAAATCTCTGCCAACATTGCTCCATCCTTAGTGCGCGTAGGCTCTCCCATTCACAACCTCTTGGCTGAGCCACCACCTCTCCCAGCCACCATCGGTTGGCCATGGATCCATGACTACGCCCACGAACTTACATAAGGAAAGGGAGGCAACCTCACAACATTTGCAGAGTAGAGGTTATCCAAGGGTGGAGGCGGGACTAGCCTGCTGAAGCTTGGTAGTCGACCTTGCGGGGAAGGCGACACACTTAGGTATGTAGTGAGAGAGTAGAAGTGAAGGGAGGGTAGGGTTATTTCATTTGAGGGGAGCGAGATGCATGTGGGCCTCATGGGAGGTCCCACGCCGCCTCTCAATGGTTTTCTTAAAATTTTTTTAAAACTAAAATAAAAGTTTTGTAATAATATAATTTAATAACTTGTTTAATTTAATTATAGTTAATANATATATATATATATATATATATATATATATATATATATATATGGATTTTTAAAGATATCTTTAATATTTATGATATATGCAGTCCAGGGTTAGTAACATAATGATAAGTAATGATTAATGAAAAATATAATTAATGTAAGTAGTGATTAATTGATATAAAGATAATTGCTAAAATAATTAAATTAACACTATAACTTGATAATATTAGTGAATGTTATTTAAAGAGACAAGGGGAAAATTATAATGGATTATAAAGTATTAGTAACATGAAGGTAAAAGCTCTATAAGGATATAAGTGTTATAGGATAGGGTAATTGACGAGTACCTCATAGTGCTAACATAGCTAGAGAGGTGAGGGAGTTAGCAACTTACCTGAACGAAGTTACCAAGCCTAGATGATTTTGACTCTGACCTTTAAACACTTACCTTATAGGAGTAATGTGTGTTCACATACAAGTATAAATAACTTACGCCTAACCCTATGTTTGCAAGATTAAGTTTGAGAAAGATGTGGAATGCCTTAAACTCTCCTGTGATAAGCATTTGGTTTGATGCAGATTCAGTTATTCAAGATGGTGGACTCGGGGAAATTGAGGTCGTGGGGCATCATCACAAGGACCACCAACGTCAGCGCTGCCACCACCATTGCCTGAATTAGCTCTCATTTTGCGCTCCTTAGAGGCTATTAATGAGACATTAAAGGGATGCTAGCTAGCAGATGTCAAAGTGGAACCCCCACCATCTGGAGTGGGTAACCATGAAGTGTCGAGTGACTTAGAGGGAGGGCCTCCACCAGGGGACATAACTAGAGAACTACAAAAGATCAAACTCCTAGAGTTTGCCGGGGGTCGTGCAAGTGAACGTGCAAAATCTTGGTTGGAAGGAATGACACAATGTTTCACCTTAAGAGACTATGCTTCCACATCAAAGGTGAAGAAAGTGATATTTTAGTTGAGGGACAATGCCTTGAGCTGGTGGGGTAACTTGGAGAGGCAACTGCACCTTACCCAAAACACCGTCTCATGGGAGATTTTAGAGGAAAGGTTCTAGAGGAAATATTTTCCCGTGTAGTACGAGGAACAACAGGTAGGATCATTTCATGCTCTAGTTCAGGGAAACAGGACCATGTAAGAGTACGAGATCAGGTTCATGGAGTTAGTAAAATATATCTCGTACATGGATACCTATCAATGACAAGCATAACATTTTGTGTACGGGTTAAACCCTAAGATAAGGGCCATGGTATGGATGTGGAAACCATCATCAATAGCATAAGTAGTTGAAAATGCTTGTTACTCAAAGGAGCATATGAAATTAAACAAAGTTATGAGATCAACCATTCCACAACATCCAGGATTCATGGGGAAGGCCCATAGGACTTTCTCCAGGGGAGAAATCTCTAGGCCACCTCCTTATGGAAATAGAGTCGCTCCTAGAGAAGTTACAAGAGGTATTTCAATGGTAGTGAGTGAAACATCCCACTCATCACAACCGATGCAGGCAGGTCCACAACCTTCTCAAGGAGAAACAAGTAGGGGCAGGGGTTTTAGGGGAAAGAAATCATTTCAGAGGCCTTCATAGGGAAGCATGCAGGTTCCACCCCGAGTTACTTGTTGGGGGTGCAGATGACGTCATTACCAACGTGATTGTCCAGAGTCACAAGCAGGATGTATGCATAGAGAAGGAAAGGCTCTACTGGGAAGAATGAGTAGTAGCCACCAAATTTATGCAGTAGTTGATAACCGCCAGGAAGAGCATCAATCCACATTGGTGGAGTTGTTAGGTATGCTAAATCATGTCAATGTTAATATTTTATTTGATTCCGGTGCTACAAATAGTTTCATTTCACCTTGTGCATTAGAAAAGTGTGGGTTGGAAGCCTACAATCACGATGGCTTTAAACAAGTCGAGATGGCTTCAGTGGAAAAAAAAAGTGGTAGGACCTAGCGTTGATGATTGTATAATAGACCTTAGAGTGTGTACTACTAGGTTGAAGGTGTACATCATTGCTCTAGGGACGTATGACCTAATCATTGGAATGGAATGGTTAGAATCCCATCAAGATATGGTAGATTGTTTAGAAAAAAAGGGTTCTTTGTGTTGACGATGAAGGAAGGTCAGTAGAGATCCACAATGTACAGAGGAAGGTGTATCTACGCTTTATCTTAACCATGAAGGTTAAACATTGAATGAGCCGAGGTTGCCGATTATATGTAGTGGAAGAAGTCAATTAAGGGAAAGGACCTTCCATGGATCAATATCTAGTATTGTCGGAGTTTAGGGATGTTTTTTCGAAAGAGTTGCCAGGGTTACCTCCTGAGAGGGAACTTGATTTTACCATTGAGCTAAAACCCGGTGCAGAACCAATTTCCAAGACACCGTATAAGATGACGACGCCAAAAATTTGTGAGTTGCAGATGTAGTTGAAGGAACTACTTGACTTAGGGATAATAAGGCCTAGTGTCTCACCTTGGGGTGCACCAGTAATTTTTTTCAAGAAGAAGGATGCTTCCTTAAGACTATGTATAACTTACAGGGATTTGAACCGTGATACAGTGAAAAATAGGTACCTAATGCCACATATAGATGACCTCTTTTATTAGATGAAAGGAGAAACAATTTTCTCAAAAACTTATTTGCGATCAACGTATCACCAATTAAGGATTAAGGAAGGAGATGTTCCTAAAACTACCTTTCGAACTCGGTTTGGGCACTACAAGTTTGTTGTAGTACCTTTTGGTTTGACCAATGCACCAACAATATTCATGAGCCTCATGAATGGTGTATTCCAAAATTACTTAGACCGCTTTGTATAGGTGTTTTTGGATGATATCCTCATCTATTACAAGAACAAAAGAGAACATGAGGAACACTTTCAAGTGGTGTTGTCATGCTTTAGAGAGAACAAATTGTATGGCAAGTTGTCAAAGTGTTCTTTCTTCCAGAAAGAGATTCACTATTTAGGTCATATTATTTCCAATGAAGGAATCTCTATGGACCCAGAAAAGGTGAAGGCCATTATGGAATGGCCAGTGCCAAAAAATGCTCACAAGGTGAGAAGATTCATGGGGCTAGATGGTTATTATCAAAGGTTTGTGGAAGGGTTCTCTAAGATAGCGAAACCCATCACCACCTTGCAGCGCAAAGGGGTCAGGTATGAATGGACAGAGGAATGTGATATTGCATTCATCAAGCTTAAGAGGTTACTAACCAGTGCACCAATTCTACGAATGCCAGATATGGAAAAAGACTTCACAGTCTATACGGATGCTTCAAAGCAAGGATTGGGGGTCGTGCTAATGCAGGATGGGGGAGTGATAGCATATGTGTCAATAAAGTTGAAGCAACATGAGGATATTTACTCTACTCATGATTTAGATTTGACATTTGTATTTCTAGTTATGAAGCTTTGGAGGCATTATCTAGTGGGGGCGAAGCTTTGAGCTCAAAATAGACCATGAAAGCTCAAATCATCTCTTCACTCAAAGAGATCTCAATGCTAGGCATAGGCTCTGGAGTGAGTTTATGAGTGAGTACAATTTTGGAATTTCGTACATAAAGGGAAAGGAGAATGTGGTCACATATTCCTTGAGCAAGAGACCACATGTCTTCTCCTTAGTACCCTTAAAAATTAATCTGAGGGAGCATGTGTTGGGGAAACTTCTTGGAGATAGTTGGTATTTAAAGGTTACTGCAACCCTCCAGAGTGGGAGGAAATTAGATTGAAAGTATGTAGGATATAGCCTGGAAGTAGATGGATTATTAAGATATCAGAGAAGGATGTACATCCCTGAAGGTGGGGATATTCGAAGAATCATACTCAAGGAATCCCATAGAGCACTTTATTATGCACATCCATGTGTGAAGAAAATGTACGCAACCATGAAAAAGATTTTATTCTTGGTAGGAATGAAGCGTGATGTAGTCCATTTCATTGACAAGTTCCTAGAGTGTCAACAAGTGAAGGCTAAACACCACCACCTAACAGGTCTGCTACAACCACATGATGTTCTTATGTCCAAGTGGGAAGTCATTTCTATGCATTTTTTTGTGGGATTTCCACTCACATCGCACATAAACAATGTCATTCTTGTGATAGTTGATAATTTTACCAAGAGTGCTCATTTTATTCTGGTTAGAGACACTTATGATGTCACTGATGTGGAACACATGTTTATAAGTGAGGTCATCTGTTTTCATGGGTTACCCAAGAATATCATTTCATATAGGGACTCCTGATTCACATCTAGGTTTTGGAAAAGTTTGCAGTCAACGTTGGGAACTCAGTTTAACTTAAGCACAACATATCATCCCGAAACAAATGGGAAAACTGAGAGAGTAAATTAGGATATGGAAGACATGCTTAGGATGTATGTTATGGATAATCAAACCCATTGGGAGAAGTACCTACCTTTGGTAGAGTTCGCCTACAATAATAGTTTTCATAGCTCCATTGGAATGCCACCCTATGAATCTTTGTATGGAAGGCCATGCAAGACACCGTTGAGTTGGGAAAGGTTAGAATATCGAGTGACAGTTGGGCCATAATTGATTCAAGAGATGGAGGAACAGGTGATTCATATTAGGAAAGGACTAAAGGAAGCATAGGATATACATAAAAGTTATACTGATGCACATAGGACTGACTGAATTTATAAACTGGGAGATCAAGTTTTCATTCGTATCAGGCCTGATAAGAGTACCACTTTGTTCGGGAAGGGGACAAAATTTTCTCCTCATGTTATAGGACCATTCAAAATCCAAGAGAGAATTGGACTTGTTGCCTATCATCTCGTACTTCCATCCCACTTGCATAAAACTCATAATGTTTTTCATGTATCTTCTCTATGTCATTATGTTGCTGACGAATCTCATAACATGAATTGGAAGGAATTGCAGGTATCGAACGTGAGATCCCTCATGGTCGAACTGTTACGCATATTGGACTGTAGGGTTCAACAACTCATGAATCATTTGGTAGACCAAGTTAAGGTCCATTGGGACAAGTATAGCCCATGATCTGCTACTTGGGAGGATGAAAAAACCTTACGATGAGATCATCCTTCATGTTTTTGACCACCTCGAAAATATATTTCCCAAAGGTTGGGTGTATGTAATGCCACCTTTTGAATTCGATAGCTAGAATTACTTAAGGCCTAATCACCTTTTATTTTCTATTAACTTTGAAACTATTAGTGATACACTTGAAATTTTAAGACATATGGACATATGTGAATGTCAATTCTATGAATGTTTATTGTTGTTTTAATTATGATGGATATTATGCAATCTATTTCTAACTTGAAATGTTGACATTTAAAGTTGTTGGTATGTGTATACCGAATTGCGGATATGATTAAATGCATTTACATGATGATAATGCATGGACATGTATGAGTTTGTGTTATAAACTAATCTTCAGGTCAATGGGCTATGAAATAGCCAAAGTATAATGATAATAAAAGGTTGTTGTCGTGAACATCGACCGAGAAACAATATGGTATGAATCTTTGTATGTGAAATTATGTTGGTTCAAATGCATCGCTATGATATGTGGACAAGTGTAGGTTTTTCAGGTGGCGAGACTGCCTGAATTTGAATATACAATGACAAAATTCCCAGCAACACAGTGCCACTATATGGTCCATAGTAGGGTGTTGTCTCTAGTTCTATTATGAGGGGTGGAGTAATTTCCCACTTTGTATCCTTTGAAACCTAGAGTCATGGCAGGATGGTGTTATCTCACACTCCCCTGGACGTGTGATGATGTTGCCAGTTGCCTGTCGGGGAAGCTTGGTCAAGAGATTTGACACTTCCTCTTATGGGTTCTATCTGGAGTTAGGTCAATATAGTTGATGCTCCAAGATAGTCCAACAGAGGAAGTATAGGGATGGGAGATGGAAGTAGGTTAAGGAGGAAGGATGACTATAAGTAGTTGAGAGTGTGTGGGGATTTCACCTTATAGTAGAATTTCTTGATTTTCTCTTTTTGAAAAATATGCAGATATGTATATTTATAATTGCTTAACTGAACTACAATTATCTAAGTGAATGTTTCTTTTGCTAAATTATTATAATTGAGGGATTTTGTGAACATTTTAAATGGTATAATATCTTTTATGAAATGAATAGTCTTGTTGATTGGATTGGACACATACAAGAATTAATATAGGTGTGATAATTATTGTCATTAGTACATGTGTGAGTCTTGTATGTGCTAGCTACACATGCATGCCTTTCACATGTACACGAGTATGTATACGTGTTTTAAATTGATGATGTTGTTTATTTGATGTGGATGTATGAATCATGTGTCATTACCCTTGTATTGTAAATTACTCTAATGCTAGGACGAAGTTTATTGAAGGGTGGGTGTATGTAACAACCAAATTGATTATTTATTTATCATAGTTGTTAATTTAAATTTAATTTTTTATTAAAATAAATTCAATGAATCTTTTTATTATTTTATTATTAAAAAGGTAGGTGAAGTAATTAATGGGGGATAAGGTTGTTGGGGAATTAATGAGGAGATAAGACAGTTGTGGAATTGAATGAGGGAGAGGGATTCGAGAGAGGAGGATAAGGAAGATGGGAGAGGACTTGGAGAGGGGTCTTTGGTTTTGGGAAAAATTGAGGAAGAAGGAGGCAAGGAAGAAATTACGAAAGAGAGAGGAAGGAGGAAATTGGAAGAACAAATTGTTTTGGGGAGCTTTACAGGGAAACTGTTGTTGCTGGGAAATTTGGGCCCGGAGGCCAAGAAACCAAGGATTCCTAGAGCTAGGGAGCCAAAGAGGCTATTCCTAGTTGGCTGGGAGGTTAATATTCAGTTGGGCAGTTTGGGCAAGAACAAGTGAACCAGGGGCTAAATCAACCAACCTACAAGTTGAGGTATGTATTTTACTAATTTAATATGTTGTTATTATGTCTATTTACCAGTTTATTCCCAGTATAAAGAAAATAGTGAAAGGAAAAATTGAACTAAATTGTAGTTATTTCAATAGGATATTAGGAGATATTTATTATTTTATGGAGGCCCTGAAATATGATGCTTACAAAAATTACCATGATTTTTCATTTCCTCTCAACGTTACAACCATTCCTCTTCGAGGTAGAAGATAATAGGTAAATTGTTTATTACCTTCCTATTTTTATTTTCATCCAATCAAAATTAGAATTTAGCTTGAAATTTTGCATTTTTTTTTCAATTTTTTTTCATGCGGTGCGCTTGAATGGTTCGACTCACCCTGAAGCGGTGCGCACTATGTTAAACACACAGTGAGCATCATTTCCAGTGCATCCATATACATTTGCATCTATGCCATTCAATCTAGCGCACCATGATAAATTACTAAAAAAACAAAGCAGTGCATCCTTCAGGATTCCTCGACACCAACGCAAACTGGGCTCATACCCGCACAGACCCATTAAACTTCATTAAACACACCGATAGCTCAATGATATATAAAATTTAACCTAGCGATGCCAATTTTAACTAATCGTACCGATGCATATTGGAAAAATAATTCCCTGGAAAGTTAATGTTAAAACACACCACCATACTTTATTAAAAATACACGCACCGGTTCTATTTAACATTACACACTAGTACACTTTACTTCACTAACCGCATCACTAACATAATGATTTATAAAATTTAATATAGTGGTGCAACAATTATAATCCAATGCACTAGCACCGTATACAAAAATGCACCAGGACATATATTTCCTAAATCTTCATAGTTGTGTGTCTCATTGGACGCCTTGTTCCCAGTGAAATCACATTTAAAACACACCGAGGAACAAAAGGATGATGGTCCACTATAACAGTGGTATCGATGCATTAATAGTAACACCTTACACCGACTCATTGTGTCATTTCGGTGGACGCCCTGTAACCTGTGCTGTCAATAACATAACACACCGTTAAACAAAACATCAGTGCTCCAATATTATGGTAGCACCGATGCGTTTATATTAACACATCACACTGCATAAGTTCATATTTAATAATTTCACTGGTTGGTGCAGATGGATCAAAGCAAGGAACCAATAATGTAAAGAGAATGACACCAAGCTGTTTTTTTACAAATTTACAACGCAATGCGTCTTATGGTAAGCATCTTTAATATGCTAGGAAGTGTGTCAATTGAGATAAATTCACCAGTGCATTCTATTAATTGAACACACCACCAAGTTTTGAAGCACACATTTCCTCTGCGGTGCGTCACCTAATTAAAATGCATTGATAATATGTACTACAACACAATGAGAAAAATACATAATAATTTACCATCTCGGTTCATTTTATGGGATGCCCCGTCATCGGTGCGTTATAATACAAATTCACCAGTATCAACACATACATAGCTCAGATGAAGTGTTGGTGCGTTACTTTAAATAAAATGAACCGGGGCGGTTAAGCAAGTTGTACCGAGAAAAATAGTTTAAAAATGATCATTTTGGTGTGCATTGTAAACCATGCCTGTTAACTGTGCATCATGAAAATAAAACACACCATTTAAAAAAATCTGATGCACGAACTAAAATGTAGAGTTAGTGTGTTCAATATAACCAATGCACCATGTGGTTTAACACCAACCATTAACCCATGCACTATATATCTCAACACACTGCTATAGATATCAAAGCTTGACTAACAATGACGTGCCAATGCGTTATATTTAACATATGTCATTTTAGTGCCTAATGTCTAATAAGGATCACTAGACGCGGTACATATGTATTTTTTAAGAGCACCACTTACTTTTTCACTTTTTTTTTTTTGCAAACAAAAACTATTTTCAGTTTTTGATAAATACAAATTAGTTATATATGTTTGTGTTTTATATTTTAAATTCATTTTATCTATATATGTGCCTAAAAAGGATTTTATCTGAATCATATATGCTGACAAAACTGAGCACGGTAGCAACAACAACAATAGTAGCATCCAGAAGAAAAACAATTTAATTCACAATCTACATATGCAAACCTCCACAATTAAATTTTGTGGAGGTTTTGCTTTGCAGAGGTCAAAACGTAGGTCACTCTTCATTGCCTTTGATAATTTAACACATGGAATCGATCCTCTACCGCTTCCACAGTGCTCTGCCTCACATATCCTCTTCCGTAGGCCGCTTGAATTTCTCCAATATACCATACTCATCATTCCTGTAGCCATAATATGAATTGACGTCAATTCACTTGTAGATCACATACCTACACCTCCTCTTCTTCACCTCAAGGGGGCTTATTGAATAGCTCTTTGAATATGAGGAGTAATTTTGTAGCCCCAAAGTATCTGTAACTGAGGCCTTTTCTTGTGGCACCGAGCACATCAACTTCATTCCCTTCCAAGTCCATCATCTTGGCCCCTACTTTGGCATAATTAGGACTTCCAAGCTCTACAATTGGAGCTTCACAATGCCCCTTTTCCCTGTTCAGAAACAAAGGAACCTAGTGGATGTATTAAATATAAATATGTGTTAGCCTCAAGATTGACCTAAGTTCCATATTTTATATTTAATAGAAGTTAAGAAGCTCATTTGGAAAAACAACTGATGATCCATAAGCTTTGTCAACATGTCTTATTGTTAAATATCAAGCCTTTCCTTGGCCTCAACCTGCTCCTCCATGATATCCTCACCCATGTACTTACTAACAAGTTCATCATGTTTCTTGTTTTCCACAACCATGCACTCAATTGTTTTCTCTTCTAGAAGGGGAACATGGGAAACAAACTCTCACTCTCTCTACTGTTAGTTTCCCTTGTCCCAATCTCCCATTTCTTCCACCACATCATCATCTTCCTTGAATAACACTGAATTAATGGAAACAAATTCCTCACTCTTTATTGTCAACTTGGCCTACCTCCATATAGAATTGATCCTCTGCCACTCCCTCATCGCTCTGGCCCACATCTCCTCCATCGTGGGCTGCTCGACTTTCTCCAATATATCATTCTCGTCATCGTTATCACCATAATAACCAGAGTCAATTCATTTGTAGGTCACATACACATACCTCCTCTTCTTTGTCTCATGGGGCTTATCGAATAAATCTCTGATGCTAGGGAGGAATTTCCCAGCCACACTTGTACAATTGATTGTTGGAAGATTGTAACATGCCATCTTCTAGCAATCAATTGTACAAGTGCGACTGAAAAATTCCTCCCCAGTGTCAAAGAGCTCTTCGATAACCCCCCCGAGATGAAGAAGAGGAGGTCTAGGTATGCGAACTACAAGTGAATTGACACCATTTATTATGTAGACAATGACGACGAGAACAATATCATGAAAAAAGTCGAGAGGCCCGTGGAGGAGGAGATGCAGGCCAGAGCACTGAGGGAGTGGTAGATGATCAAGTCTATCTAGAGGGAGGCTAGTTTGAATATCAAGAGCAATGAGGTCGTTGCCATTAATCCGGTATTATTCGTGGAAGATGAGGATGTGACAGAAAAAATGGAAGAGAAGGACAAGGGAAACCAACAACAGAGAGATCACAAGTTTGTTTCCCATGTGCCTCTTTTGGATGAGAAAGTGATTGAGAGCATGGTTGTGGAGAAGAAGAAACATGATGAATTTCTTAGTAAGTGCATGGGTGAGGATCTCATGAAGGAGCAGGCTGAGGCTAAGGCAATGCCTAATATTTAGCGATAAGACATGATGACAAAGCTTATGGATCATTTGTTTTTTTTTCAAATGTGCTTCTTAACTTATATTAAATATACAATGTGGAGCTTAGGTCAATCTTGAGGCTAACACAATTTTATAATTAATACATCCACAAGGGTCCTTTCTTGTTGAACAGGGCGAAGGGGCACTAGGAAGCTTCGACTGTAGAGCTTGGTAGTCCTAATTATGCTAAAGTAGGGGCCAAGATGATGGACTTGGAAGGGAACAAAGTTGACGAGTCTGGTGCCACAGGAAAGGGCCCCTTTTATAAATAATTTAGGGCTACAAAATTCCTCCCCATCCCCAAAGAGATATTCGATAATCCACCTTGAGGCGAAGAAGAGGAGGTGTAGGTATGTGATATACAAGTGAATTGACACCAATTTATATTATGGCTACATGAATGACAAGGAAAATATCTTGGAGAAAGTCAAGCAGCCCGCGAAGGAGGAGATGCAAGGAAGAGCACCGAGGAAGTGGCAGAGGATTGAGTCCATGTGATAAATTATGAGTGGCACTAAAGAGTGACCTATGTTTTTTCCTCTGCAAAACAAAACCTCTGCAAAACTTTAATTGTGGAGGTTTGCATATGTACTTTTTCAATTAAATTGTTTCTCGATGCATTTTTACGTAACAACCGCTCTAGTGTGATTAGAATCACATTGGTATGCTATAAACAATATATCACACATTTATATTGTGTTCTTTCAAATCATGTTGATGTTGTTGTTGTTTGATTTAAAAAATGTATAATAAGTACGCTAATAATTTCTTTGTTTTTAAATTAAATTAAAGATGTATCACTCATTATAATTTAGAGATGTCATATAATGTTTAACTTTAGTTTTATGAAATCGTTTACTTTGGATTGTAATTGATAAAACTTAAACTATTAATGCCATATTATAATGTTAAATTCATCTTGAAGATGAATTATTTAATTTCCAGCAAGATACAATATGTTGATTAAACATGCTTACAAAGAAAAAATACTTTTTATGCAATGTTATTTTCTGATTTATTTTATTGATAACATTATAATAATTGTTCATAATTACATTTATAATTGTTATATTTATGAGTAGTGATGATACAAAGATCTTCCATATTGGGATGTTTTTTTTTTTTTTTTTACCAATTTTTATATTGGGATGACTTATGCCAAGTGTCATATTAGACTATAAAATGCACCTCACTTTATATTAATAATATAAACAAATTAATAAAGGTTTTAATAGAATCAATATGTTTTTTTTAGTTTGTAGGCGAAAATGTCAATTTTAAAAAAATGACTTTGTTGAAATTTAATTGCAAAAGCAGAGACATGTATTTTCAAATTATGATACATGTTACACTAAAAAATATTAAAATAATAGGAAACGATAACATTTTTATAATTATTTTATATATATTTGGAATTAATACAAATATATCTATAAATGCATTCAATTCATCAAATAATAACATTATATACGCATGCAATTTCATCAAAGATGATTCTTTGTAAACTATTTAAAAATATTGTAAAAATGAAACATTATTACATTATTACAAAATGTCCTCCACAATTAATCCTAAGAGATCCTTAAATAAGTGATGCTTTCCATATTTCCTCTGTGAGCCTATTTGATATTATAAGACCCTTTGCATCATGAGTAATCCATAAAACATCAAATTTAAGGGCAAATACACTATTTTTCACATGTGGATCATGCTAGGCCATAATACAATCCCTAATGTGCAAAGCTTATAATGACTAAGATTCATTATTAATATATAAAAAATTACAAATATTAAGAAAACTCAATAAATAAAATAAACAAAATTCCATGTGTAGAAGTTGTAGGGAGCTTCATTCCCATCTTTGATGTAATGATTGTAGCATGCAACCAACCACTTTATAAAATTAAAGTTGAATAAAGAAACACATTTACATTAGTTCCATTGAAAATTAAAAAATACAATTACTCAATCACCTTTTTCATACGTCCTAAGGGGATGTCTAAAGGTAGACCCAATGCAAGACATTTTTGACGAGCCATTGGTGGTCTACGGAAGTTATACTTTATTAACAAATCGTCAAGAGGAGAAAAACTATAAATTGCATGCACAACAACAAATCTGGATGCATTCCTTTTCATAAAAAACTCTTTGTCATTGGAGTGTTCCTAAAAGGAACAATTTTCACAAAATAATGAGGCCTTGCAACTATTTATGAACCTTGCAATGTTCCCATGAGTTCGTGGACAACCGTCAATATATAATAGTTTTTTCCTGTTAAAGTTTCCAGAAGCATAACCATTCATGTACATACAATACATGGAAATGCTATGTTTGTATTTGACAATATTCAAGTAATCAGACTGACTATAAAGATGACCACAAAATGGAATAAGTGCCATTGATTGTTTAGGAGGAACAAATACATGTGAAAGGATAAAAAAACCAATATTTGCAACATCTATTTTATACTTGGAAATCATATAACTATTACCACAAAAAGAGATTTCGATTTCAACTTCTAGCACGGGCATGGATCATGACCAAGCGCCATACAAAGTTCGGTTTTAACTAGTTTGGTATTTACTTTGTAGATGGATAGGAAGAGGGAAGTCATCGCTACCTTCCAATAATTGAACATAATTTGGTCTGTACTTGGACATTTTTTTCTCTTAGCTCATACAATTTTTTTGATATCCTAGTAGTGATTTTTTGGGTAGTATTGATATCATAATTTGGTTCACTATAAGAAATATCCTTTGGCTCAACAGAAGGACATGGGATGGCCAATTTAAGAGGAAATGTAGTTGATATGGCTTCCAACTTTAAAAAAAAGGAGCACATGGAAGTATTCCTACATGTCTTTTCTATATTACTTATTGGATTGTTGACCACAGTGGAAGGTATCAGACTATCAACTTTGGGTAGTCGATCATTTATATAATGAGAAAATATGACACGTCGAGGGTTCTTTTTCAACCCTTTACATTTTGAACAACCACATACCATTGGCGTGTCGTAAAAGAGATTCAATTCACGGTGCAATATTGTTGACTCAGGTTGCAGGTTACTAGAAGATGGCATGTTACAATTGGCAGGGTAAAGCGACTTTCCATTTTCATCAAACATTTGCCTACGGTATCTTTCTCCTGATAAGAGATTGTGACATTTTTGCATTGGTGGAATATGTTGCTCACCCAAATTCGATACCAATTTATGATCCTACAAAATTCAATGACAATTAATCAAATGCACGGGCATAAATGAATTATAAATAAAATCTAGACTTACTTCAAATGGTGTGGGAGATGCTGAAAAACTTGCAATGATATAGAATGAGTTGGAATATGAAGTATTGGCCATTTGATATTATAACCTTATTTTCCCTGCTTTTGAGCCAAAACCATCATCAATACGTGCATGAATCCGATATTAAAACTTATTGGTGCATTTATGTATTTTATAACGCATCAGTGCACACACACACACACACACACACACACACACACACACACACACACACACACACACAGAACACACCGGTGTGACAAACTATGCAATGCATCCAATTGTCACATTCGTTACAACCTCCACAAACCAAAACTTCCGTAAATTTTAATAGCAGAGGTTTGTATTTCTATTTTGTCGATAAAATTGGTATCAATGCGTTTTTTAATATATACGCATCGGGGTGCACTATTCAGTGAGGGACACTGATTTGATGATAAACTTTATTTTTAAAATATATAGTTTAAAAAGTTTTTTTACATACTAATTGAAAAAACATAGCGAAAAAAGAGAGGGAATTTCATTTTTCAAAACATATTTGTTTATAAATGAAAACACTATTCATTAGTTCATTTTTTGATAGAATTTAA
This sequence comes from Picea engelmannii, assembly GCA_009831015.1. NCBI lineage: Eukaryota > Viridiplantae > Streptophyta > Pinopsida > Pinales > Pinaceae > Picea > Picea engelmannii. The sequence continues at coordinate 426,009 of ML782960.1, read as the reverse complement.
AGGGAAGATTTGTGGAAGATAGATTTACCATGAAATACTTTGGAGTTAGTGTATTTTTTTGAAGATCCAAAATTGGAAGGGATTCATAGGGCACATACAAATTTGTAGATAAGAAATTTCGGGGATGTGATTTCATTCTACTGATCATTTCAATCTTTCCCTATTTGATTTAAACTCTTTTCAATGCATGTTAACAAAAACAAGTGTTTCATACTTACCTTTGATATTGGAAGCCGTAACTTTCTTGTTCCCCTCTTTTTTTTAAGAAACAAATTTCTATAGGGTTTATTTTTAAAAGCAATAGATTTTTATAGGGTTTATTTTTATATGAAATATATTTTTTTAGGGTTTATTTTTTTAAGCAGTAGATTTTTATAGGGTTTATTTAGTTGCATATGGGGCATTTGATATTTGTTGCAATGGTACCACTCAGTGTATGAGATCCCAAACCATGTAAACTCTGTCCTTGTCAACAATGTTTTTTAAAAACTTTTCCACGGTACACGGTGCACACTATACATAAACGATGCTCCAATGCGTACTGTACATGAAAATTGCCCTGGTGCTCATTGTATAGAAAAACACATCGGGGTGCATATATCTATGTAAAGCACCGAGTGGTCCAAAAAATAAATATTATTGATTTATTATAATATGCATACATGTTATAGGTGCACAATGACTAATAGTACATGCCAATGCAAGTATATTATTGATGCCCTATTGTGTTCTATTTAATGAAACACACCGAAATAATAGATTGTATACAAATTTTATAATTTCTATTTCTGATGATTTCTATTTTTTTTATTTTATATAATATGGATAATAGAAGTTCAAAGAAAACATATTATTGCAATTAACATGATGGTAGCTCATCCCAAGAAGAGAGGTATACAAGTTCTTTAAGTTTTATTAAAAAGTTTATATAATTTGAAATATTTGTAAGTTTAAATCAATGATGTGTATTGGTTAATGTGTGTCATGCTAAGCAACACCTTAAGAAACTCGATAATATTGTTCACAATCTGAGTGCAAAAGAGTGTAAAAGCTTTATGTAAATGTTGCAAAGAGAGTAAACACGTGGATCAAAAGGTAATCAACATTAAGTTTTTCTTTGACTCTTACTAAAAATGAATTTCTTAATATTAATCGCTAACAAGTTTTAAGAACTCAATTTTTTTTTTCTTAATGTTATGAAACAACCGATAGTGAGGGAATGAAATATCGTCATAAGAGGAATTTTTTTTTTAAGGATTTAAATGGTGATGATGATTTGGTCATCAGTTCATCTGGAGTGGTGCTTGAAGTTAATGAGAGGGGCAATTGTTTTTACAAAGCTTTGAGGGATATAGTGGAAAGAACGTATAGACATCATTTCCGCTTACAATACAAAAATAAATCCAGTGACTCCCATAATTAGGTTATACATTTACTACAAGAAGCGTTTCCGGAGCCATGGTCAATGAGAACTATGAGACTTGTAATAGAAAAAACTTACAATAACAAAAAAGAGTCATATAAAATGTATTATTACTAAACATGTTTTTCTAGAATATGTTCCAATGATTACCAAATTAATTTCTTTTGCTATATTTAC
>ML782960.1:406239-424390 GCA_009831015.1 Picea engelmannii | reverse complement strand
TTTTTTTTCCAGTAAGATTATGAAAATTACAAGCAACGAACGAGGGGAAATACAATACATGCTAGTATGGATGTCCAAAAGAGTGTACAAGGATATGGCAAAAGAAATGAACATAATTGCATCACATGAGGATGCATTCCAACAACAACGTGCATCAAATGTATGTGATCATTCATTTATTCTTTTATGTACATCGAATTTATTTATCATGTTAAATACTGTTATTCAATTGTTTTGTTGCAGAAAAGAAAATAAAATTAAACCCAATCAACACATAAGACAGGATGACAAGCAAAAAAAGGGTTGATCACAAAGTTTGTGAGTACTTACATTTTTTATGTTACTTAGGTTCATCCTTTCCTTTCCATGCCATGCCATGTCTTGCCTTTCCATGCCATACCTTGTGATGCCATGCCTTTCCTTGCCTTCTCTTTCCATTTCATGCCATGCCATGCCTTTCCTTGCCTTGTCTTTCCATTTCATGCCATGCCATGTCTTACCTTTCCATGCCATACCTTGTGATGCCATGCCTTTCCTTGCCTTGTCTTTCCATTTCATGCCATGCCATGACTTGAATTGCCTTGCCTTGCCTTGCCATGCCACACCTTTCCATTGCATGCCTTTCCTTTTCATGACAAGACGACAAGAAAAAAAAGGGTTGATGACAAAGTTTGTGAGTACTTACATTTTTTTATGTTACTTAGGTTCATCCTTGCCTTTCCATGCCATGCCATGTCTTGCCTTGCCATGCCATACATTGTGAATCCATGCCATTCCATGTCATTCCTTTCCTTTCCTTGCCTTGCCTTGTCTTGCCATTCCATGCCATGCCATGCCATGCCATGCCATGACTTTCCTTGCCTTGCCATGCCATGACTTTCCTTGCCTTGAATTTCCATGCCATGTCGTGCCTTGCCTTTGCATGCCTTGCCTTGTCATGCTGTGTCATTCCATGCCATGCCATGCCTTGCCTTGCCATAATTCCATGCCATGCCTTTCCTTTCCATGCCATGCCATGCCTTTCCTTGCATTTCCTTTCCATGCGATGTCGTGCCATGAAATGACTTTTCTTTCCTTTCCATGCCATGCCATGACATTACTTAGGTTCATCCTTTCCTTTCCATGTCGTGCCATGCCTTTCCTTGCCATGCCATGCCTTGCCTTGCGATGCCATTCCATTCCATGTCATGCCTTTCCTTGCCTTGCGATGCCATTCCATTCCATGTCATGCCTTGCCTTGCCTTTCCTTTCCATGCCATGCCATGACTTGCCTTAACTTGCCTTTCCTTTCCTTGCCATGCCTTTCCATGCCTTGCCTTGCCATGCCATGCCTTGCCTTGCCATGCCATGTCATGCAACTTCTTGACTTGCCTTTCCATGCCATGCCATGACTCTCCTTTCCATGCCATGACTTGCCATGCCATTCCTTGCCTTACGATTCCATGCCATGCCCTTCCTTCCATTGTCATGCCATGCTTTGCCTTGACATGCCTTGCCTTGCCATTCCATGCCATACCATGCAATTCCATGCCATGCCTTGTATTGCCTTGCCTTTCCATGCCATGACATGCCATGCCTTTCCTTGACATACCATAACTTGTCATGCCATTCCTTTTATTTCCATGCCATGCCATGCCTTGCCTTCCATTGCCATGCCATGTCATGCCTTTCCTTGTCATGCATCTCCATGCCTTTCCTTGTCATGCCATGCCATGCCATGTCATACCTTTCGTTTCCTTGCCATGCAATTCCATGCCTTGCATTTCCTTACCATGCCATGCCATGCCATACCTTGCCTTTGCATGCCTTGCCTTTCCATGCCTTACCTTTGCATGCTTTGCATTGCCTTGCCTTCGTATGGTATGGTATGGTATGCCTTGGTATGGTATAGTATGTTATCCTTGGCATGGTATGGTATGGTATGCCTTTCCTTGCCAAGCCTTGGTATTGTATGGTATGGTATGGTATGCCTTGCCTTGCCTTGCCTTGCCATGGCATGGTATGGTATGCCTTATCTTGCCTTGCCTTTTCTTGCCATGGTATGTTATGGTATGTCTTACTTTGCCTTGCCTTTCCATGGTATGGTATGGTATGACTTGCCTTGCATTGCCATGGTATGATATGCCTTGCCATGCCCTGCCATGCCATTCCATGCCTTTCCTTTCCATGCCATGCCTTGCCTTCACCTTTCATGCCTTGCCATGCCATGCCTTACCTTTCCATGCCATGCCATGCATTGCCTTGCCTTCACTTGCCATGCCATGCCTTCTCTTCCCTTTCCATGACATGCCTTACATTTCCTTCACTTTCCATGCCATGCCTTGCCATTCCATGCCATGCCATGCCTTGCCATGCCATGCCTTTCCTTTCCATGCCATGCCATGCCTTTCCTTTCCATGCCATGCCTTTCCATGCCATGATATGCCATGCCTTGCCTTACCTTCACTTTCCATGCCTTGCCTTGCCATGCCATGCCATGCCATCCTTGTTATGCCATGCCATGCACTGCCATGCCATGCCTTGCCTTGCCTTCACTTGCCATGTCATGCCTTGCCTAAATGAACAAGTTTAATATGTAAATAATGCTTGTACTAAATGAACAATTTTAATACGTAAACATTACAATCAAAGGATTCATTAAGTGCATGTAATTATACAACTTGTTATCCCATATTTCTTAGATAAAAATACTTGCATGAGAATTTCATTGTCATAACATAAGCTCTCTTTATTAATATATCTAAGCTATCTTCATAGTGTCAAACATGGATTATCATAATTAATAGGATTTACTTAGACCTATACCTAGAACTAGACCTAGACCTAGAGCTAGACCTTTCCTTGCCTTGCAATGTCATGCCATGCTTAACCTTGTCATGTCTTTCCTTCGATTGCCTTGCCTTGCCTTGATTTTCCTTTCCTTGTATTTCCTTGCCTTTCTTTGCATTTCCATACCAACATGTCCTTGAATGGCTTGAGGAGGTGAGTTGTAACTCGCGATAAAACTCAAACCGAGACTCGGATGGGTGAACCGTCGGTTTCATTAGATCAAGAGCACCAAGTTTTAGCTAGTGGGGTCACTCCGCTATCATTCCGTTGACTGGAAAACCGCTTGTTGGAGTATCTATGACACTAGGGTTTTTCTCAATGAGGCATAGTGTAATTTATGAAGAGAAAGTTGATTTTAAAGAACACCGTGTTATGCTGCTGAGTTTGGATTTTATGCTCCCAGACCAAATTGGCCACATGTCCCTGAATGGATTGAGGAGGTGAGTTGAAAATCATGAAAAAAATCAAAGTAAGACTCGGATGGACGAAATTTCGGTTGCATTGGATCCAGAGCACTGACTTTCATCTAGTGGGGCCCCTTTTCTATCATTCCGTTGATCGAAAAACCGTTTGTTGGAGTATCTCCGACACTAGGGTTTTTCTCAATGAGACATAATGCAATTTCTGAAGAGGAGGTTGATTTTCAAGAACACTGTGTTGGGTGTTTGTGGGTAGTGTAGTCACCTGGTCCTTGGCCAAACAGACTTGTGGGAGCTTACAAAAATCCATTATGCTTCTCGGTTTAGATTTTATGCCTCCACACCCAATTGGCCACATGTTCCTAAATGGCTTGAGGAGGCGAGTTGTAACTCGCGATAAAACTCAAAACAAGACTTGGATGGACGAACCTTTAGTTGCATTAGATCTAGAGCACTGGGTTTTAGCTAGTGGGGCCCCTTCACTGTCATTCCATCAATCGAAAAACCATTTGCTGGAGTATCTCTGGCACTAGGGTTTTGCTCAATGAGGCATAATGCAATTTATGAAGAGGAGGTCTATTTTCAAGAAAAATGTGTCAAGAATTTTTGGGTAGTTTAGTTGCGTGGGCCTTGTACAAACAGATTTATGGGAGCTTACAAAATTCCATTATGTTGCTCGATTTGGATTTTATGCCCTCAGACAAAATTGGCCACATGTCCTTGAATGACTTGAGGAGGCGAGTTGCAACTCACAATAAAACTCAAACCGAGACTCAGACGGATGGACCGTCAATTGCATTGGATCAAAAGCACTGGGTTTCTACTATTGGGACCCCTCCATTGTCATTCCATTGACTAGAAAATAATTTGTTGGAGTATCTCTAACACTAGGGTTTTTCTCAATACTTATTACATATGTTTGACAATTAAACACCTTTTTAGGATAGAAATGGCATGGAAAGGCATGGAAAGTGAAGGTATGGCATGACAAGGCATGTAAATTGAAGGTGAGGCAAGACAAGACATGGCAAGACAAGGAAAGGCTTGGTAAGGGAAATCAAGTCATGACATGGAAATGCAAGGCATGACAAGGAAAGGCAAGGCAAAGCATGGAAAGTAAAGGCAAGGCATGGGAAGGCAAGGCAAGGCATGGCATGGTGTGGAAAGGCTAGGAAAGGCATGGAAAGTGAAATAAAGGAATGATAAGGCATGCCAAGGAAAGGAAAGCGAAGGAAGGGCATGGAAAGGCAATGAAAGTGAAGGCAGGGCATGACATGGCATGACAATGAAAAACAAGGAATGACAAGGCAAGTAATGGAAAGGAATGGCAAGGCATGGAAAGGCAAGGCAAGTGAAGGAAAGACATGGCATGGAATGGCATGGGAAGGCAAGGCATGATATGGAAATGAAATAAATGGAAAGGTAAGGCAATGAATGACAAGGAAAGGAATTTCATGACAAGTGAAGGCAAGTGAAGGCATGGAAAGTGAAGGCAAGGCAAGGCAAGTAAAGGCAAGGCAAGTGAAGGAAAGAAAAGACAAGTGAAGGAAGAGAAAGTGAAGGCAAGGAAAGGCAAGGAAAGTCAAGGAAAGGTAAGTGAAGGCAAGGAAAGTGAAGGCATGGAAAGTGAAGGAAAGTCAAGGGAAGTGAAGGCAATGAAAGTGAAGGCATGGAAATTGAAGGTTGTTGATATTATGGTAGCTGCAGGAGGTATTTACGTCCATGTGTAAACCTGACGAGAATAGAAGACTCCAGAAAGCAAGAAGAAACCCTAATGATTTGGCTAATAACCCTAGAAGACATGTCGACTCTAGAGGATAATTTATATTAGGTTATTAGCCTCCAAGAGAAGAAGTAGGCCAGAAGAATCAATATATACTGAACAGACAGATACCCATAATGAGAAATCGGCCCAAGCAGTTAGCTAGATTTAGTATAAATACATGAGGCTAGTCTTCATTCTGGCAGGCAGTCTCAAAATTACAGAGCAACACTTGTGCACACTACAATGCCCAGTTTTGTGCGCAGGTTTGGAGGAGAGCTGCCATTGCAGCTGCAGCAGCTAGCAGGTCACGTTTGGCTTGGACTATCTCTTGGTTAGGGTTTGGACTATCTGATCAGCTCTTGTTGGTGTGCTATCCTTGGGGAAAGGTGCGCTACCCTTTGTTTGGATATCTAGCCTAGGGTTTTCTTCCAAAGTGATTCTCTGTCAAGGTTAAGGTTCTCGGAGGGTGGCTTCGGCCTATGGTTGGGTGACAATAGTGATATTGTCAATGGTAAAATGAGCACATCCATTATATTCTAATAGGTTATGGGCCCACACCTCCTTCGTTCAGTCTAACTGCTGGAAGGAAGCATAGCCATAAGGATATTAAGCTTGTTGAGGAACTGCCGCTAGGTTTTCTAACAGAAGCAGTCACCAAAGCACTGCAACTAGGGTTACTAGCAGGTGCAGTTGCAGAAACCCTAAACCTCTCGTTGAGGCACCTTAAGTGAAGAGATTGACCTAAGATCTAGATAGATTAGTGATCTCTAGCCTAGTGCATCTCCTGATACTCTCAGCAAGGCAAGATGTCAAGTTTGAGTTTGTGGTTAAATCTAGGGTTGACCAAGTCAAAGAAACCATGACTTATTCTATGAAGTCAGAAAACAAGTTAGATGGAGATTCTAACTTCAGAGCATGGAATACAAGGATTGACCTCATCCTTGCCAAGAATAAAGTGATGGATATCGTGAAAGGAAAGATCGCGAAACCAGAGTTTGAAGAAGGGAAAGAGAAGGAACCAAAAAACGTTGCAGTCATGGAGAAGTTCAAATACGGTGACATCAATGCTATGAGTATCATAGTGGGATCTATAAAATACCACTTGATACCCTACATCTCCCATCTTGACTCATCGAAGAAGATGTATGATTCCCTAACAAACCTCTTCTCAATCAGAAACATTGGACAAGTAATGAGTCTAAAGAATGAGCTCTGTGACATGAAGATGAATGATGATGAAAACATAACATCATACTTTGTGCGAATCTCTCAGTTAAGATATCAAATACAAGCTATTGAAGAGATCATTTCAGAGAAGGAATTGGTAAACACAGTACTCAATGGTCTTCCCAAGACATGGGATGCATTTTCCGCAAGCATGAACACAAGGAAGGAGTATCCTACATTTGAAGAACTTTGGACTTGCTATGCTCAAGAAGAATCTAGGATTAGTGCAAAAGAGAAACCCCAAAAGAAGTACGATGATCAAGCCTTCACAACAAGATTCAAGAATTTCAGAAACAAAAGGAAGTTTGGTTCAAAGAGGAAGCCAAATCAAGAGAAAGATATTTCAGAAGTATAATGCTTCAACTGTCGAAAGTATGGTCACTACCAGAATCATTGTCCCGAGCTAAAGAAAAGGAAGGGGACACACGAAGCATCAGTTTCCGAAGAAAAAGAACCTACAAAGAAGACCAAGCAGGATGAAAGAGACTTCTTTTTCTGAAGGTAACAATATTCTTCTTAGTTCTTGTACATATCTTGTTTTCATAGTCTCTGTACATATCTTGTATATATATCTCTTAGAATATAATATGTTCCAAGAAGAACTATATCTATGGAGGAACAACAAGATAAGGATTGCTATCATTATACAAGAAAGGATGAAATATATCAAACAAATCTTGTGGAAGCCATTACAAGGTAAGCCGAAATCAGAATCAATCTTGAAGAAACCTAGAAGAAACCTAGAAGAAAGAAGTCAACAATCAAGAGAAAATTGGAGAAAGACTTATGACGCTTTGCAAAAGGGAATAAGGATACAGACATAAGCGCGGACTCTCCTATATGGAGGGAGACGATTATATATCACCATAAAGAAGAGAATGTATTCATACATGAAGCAAGGATTAGGAGGGAGCTAATCCTACGATCCATTGAATATGATGAAGTATATATCCATGGTAGAAAACATGAAAAGAAGTACGTGTTCAGTTCAACCTTAGAAGAAGTCTTCTTTGAAGAGAAGCCTTAAAGTATCCTTGGTTTTCCATTCACATCCGTGATCCTATGATGAAAGGAAGAAGTGGAATCTTTAGGGCATGGAATCTATAAGAAACTCCATGGACCCAAGAGCTAAAGAAAAACATGAGGAAGAACATGAAGATTCCAAGAAAGAAAGAGAAGACAGAACAACCAGTCATTGTATCGAGAATCACAATATTACCAGCCTAATATGAACTCACCAAAAGCAATCAAGCAGAGGAACTGAAAGTCGTGATGAAGAATAGTGTATCAAAGACTTATGAATAAAAGATTTGCAAGATCCAGAAATAGAGGTTCTCCCAGATGGAGGGAGAAGACTATGATGACCACTTGTTCCAGTAGACCAGACATACCTCTACATGAGTCACTATATCATCTACAACATCCATGAGTTGGATTTCTACATCAAATAAATGCAAAGACTGTTCTTCAGAACAATTGAACAAAGAGCGTATAAAGAGCAACCTCAAGACTTTGAAGCATACCAGAAAGAGACCCTTGTATGCATATGGAAAAAGATAACTTGGTGGAAAACCTCCAGTGCATAGGAGAAGCATGGTGAATATTTTATATAATAGATATATTGTATCAATATGATTACTCAGTAGATCAGATCTCATGATGATAGAAGAAGTGCCAGATGGATATGTTCCAGTGTTCCAACATTGATATACTTTATTGATCAGAGCTACATGAATCCTTCAAAGAAAACCAATGTTCCAGACCGAAGTACATTTGAAATCAAGCATTACATTATCCGTGATGAAGTACATAAAGGAGAAACAGGTTCTCTAATACATATCCCCACAGATGAGTAGATAAGCAGACATTTTGGTAAAGCTTTTGTCCAAGATGAAAGAATTTGTGTACTCAAGCTGGAGCTCGTGGAAACGACTTCCTTATTGAAAAAGGAAGAGATGAATCCCAGGTTGGGAGGGAGCACTGATATGTATTGACTTATGGACAATCATTTTTAGTTCGAAAAATGGTCTAGGATGAGTAGTTTCCTTTCCAGTTCGAAAAGTGGATTGAGATTTCTGACGGACAGACATTTTCCATTTCAAAAAATGGTCCAGATTGGTGATGTACCATAGACATCGACTTCCCATTGTGGTTAACATAGGGAGTGGTCTAGGGAAGTATCTCTTCTTGAGGGTTACTCAAGAAGACTAGCCCACCTCGCCGGACAACGATTTCTCATTGTGGTTAACATGAGGAATGGTCCGTTTTGGAGGTTGGTACAGTACAATATTTTCCTCTTGTGGTTAACAGGGGAAATGGTCTGGACAATCATTCCTTAGGGTGTATTCATTTTCTTCAGGTTGCACTTTGTTTAGTGCTGGAGGAATGGCCCAGGGTGGGGAATGGTCCAGGCTCAACAATCAGGAACAAACATTCCTTAGGGAAGATTCATTCTCTCCAGGTTACACTTTGTTTAGTGTTGGAGGAATGGCCCAGGGTGAGGAATGGTCCAGGCTCAGAGATCAAAACAATCATTCTTCCTTTCTTGAGAATAATAGTATAGATAGCTCATCATTGATGTCTTACTTTTGAGGGAAGATGCTCTTCTGAGATCTCATAGATGTGAGTGGAAGAATGGCCTAGATGATTTAGTTTATATCATAACATTGTTTCTGTGCAAGTTGATATCATATGATTGTTATGAAGATTGTATGATAGTAGATGTATACTACTGTGGTGGATGTGTTCCACTGTTTGATCAAGTACTTGTGTGTTACTTGGTGTGGTAGTGTACCACTGGATTGTAGTTATATACTACTATGGATATACACAATTGTGTTCTATTTTGTTCCGATTGCCTTGAATACTATCAACAATATTGGAAATGATTATCATCTAGATGGATGATCAAAGGACAAAGATTTCCCAGACGAAAAATGGTTCAGAACATTTACTTTTCTAGGACATATGTCCAGATTAGAAGAATGACTCTTGTATCACTCTGTGGTGTGGGTGAATTATTCAACATCATGTCTAATTACTCCGATGGAGTATGGTTTCGAGAGATGATATGGCTGATAACATTGATGATGATGATGGTGCTCATGATCTAGTCATGAGATAGTCTATACAACTATGTTGATGCTATCAGGTGAATGGTATGTTTGTGCTCAAGACCATTACTTGTAATACCTCCCTAGCTAGGAGGGAGTGTTGATATTATGGTAGCTACGGGAGGTATTTACCTCCATGTGTAAACCTGATGAGAATAGAAGACTCCAGAAAGAAAGAAGAAACCCTAACGAATTGGCTAATAATCCTAGAAGACATGTCGACTCTAGAGGATAATTTATATTAGGTTATTAGCCTCCAAGAGAAGAAGTCGGCCAGAAGAATCAATATATACTGAACAAATAGATACCCTGAATGAGAATTCGGCCCAGGTAGTTAGCTAGATTTAGTATAAATATAGGAGTCCAGTCTTCATTCTGGCAGGCAGTCTTAGAATTGCAGAGCAACACTTGTGCACACTGCAGTGCCCAGTTTTGTGCGCAAGTTTGGAGGAGAGCTACCATTGTAGCTGCAACAGTTAGCAGGTCACTTTTGGCTTGGACTATCTCTTGGTTAGGTTTTGGACTATCTGATCAACTCTTGTTGGTGCGCTATCCTTGGGGAAAGGTGAGCTACCCTTTGTTTGGATATCTATCCTAGGGTTTGCTTCCATAGTGATTCTCTGTCAAGGTTAAGGTGCTCGGAGGGTGGCTTCGGCCTATGGTTGGGTGAAAATAGTGATATTGTCAATGGTAAAACGAGCACATCCATTATATTCTAACAAAGGCAAGTGAAGGGAAGTAAAGGCAAGGAAAGTGAAGGCATGGCAAGTGAAGGCAAGTCAAGGGAAGTGAAGGAAAAGGAAAGTGAAGGCATAACATGACATGTAAAGGAAAGGAAAGGCATGGAAAGGCAATGAAAGGCAAGTAAAGTGAAGGAAAGGTAAGGAATGGAATAGAAATACAAGGCATGGCATGGCATGGCATGACACAACAACGCAAGGCATGGCGTGACAAGGCAAGGCAAGACATGGAAATATAATAATACTGTAGAAAGTGAAGGCAAGTGAAGGCATGGCAAGTGAATACAAGTGAAGGAAAGAAAAATGAAGGCATGGAAAGTGAATCCAAGGAAAGGAAAGCGAAGGAAAGGCAAGGCAAGTGAAGGTGTGGAAAGTGAAGGAAAGGAAAGTGAAGGCATGGAAAGTGAAGGAAATGAAAGGCAAGTGAAGGTAAGGAAAGGCAAGTGAAGGCATGCCAAGTGAAGGTAATGAAAGTGAATGCATGGAAATACAAGAATACCATAGAAAGTGAAGGCAAGTGAAGGCATGACAAGTGAAGGCAAGGCAAGGCAAGTGAAGGCAAGACAAGGAAAGTGAAGGCATGGCAAGTGAAAACAAGGAAAGTGAATGAATGGAAAGTGTAGGCAAGGAAAGGCAAGTTAAGGAAAGTAAAGTGAAGGCAAGGAAAGGCAAGTGAAGGCATGGCAAGTGAGGGAAAGGGAAGGCAAGTGAAGACAAGGCAAGTAAAGAAAAGGCAAGGAAATTGAAGGCATGTAAAGTGAAGGCAAGGAAAGTGAATACATGACAAGTGAAGGAAAGGCAAGTGAAGGGATGAAAAGTGAAGGCAAGGCAAGGAAAGTGTAGGAAAGGCAAGTGCAGGCATGGCATGGAATGGAAAGGAAAGGAAAGGAATGGAAAGGAAATTCAAGGAAAGGAAAGGCATGGCATGGAAAGGAAAGGAATGGAATGACATGGCGTGACAAGGCAAGGAAAGACATGGTGTGACAAGGCAAGGCAAGGCATGGAAATACAAGAATACCATAGAAAGTGAAGACAAGTGAAGGCAAGTGAAGGCATGGAAAGTGAAGGCAAGGAAAGGAAAATGAAGGTAAGGAAAATGAAGGAAAGGCAAGGAAAGTGAAGGCATGTCAAGTGAAGGCAAGGCTAGGAAAGTGAAGGCAATGCAAGGCAAGTGAAGGCAAGGAAAGTGAAGGCATGGAAAGTGAAGGAAAGGCAAGGTAAGTGAAGGCAAGGAAAGTGAAGGCAAGGCAAGGAAAGTGAAGGCATGGAAAGTGAAGGAAAGGCAAGTCAAGGTGAGACAAGTGAAGGCAAGGCAAGACTTGACATGTAAAGAGAAGGCAAGGAAAGACATGGCATAACAAGGAAATCCATGGTGTAACAAGGCAAGGCAAGGCATGGAAATACAATAATAACATAACAACCATAAAATCAAGCCAAAATTATTCCTTTTACATACCTATGGTCATTCAAGTAGACGATCGAGATCATTTCTAATAATGACGGTCTCCATTAAATTCTTATGATCATAGTAAGAAAAGAAGTATCATACCTTTGATGAGTTATTACTTGGCATTGTTTGTAGTTGGAGGTTTGTACCGATAACCAAGTTTGTAAAATGGTATACAACTTGACCTGGTTTATAATCTTGAAATACATAACCACCATTCTTTCATGTTCTTTCATCCTATGTCATATATTCTCCTTTATTAACCATCGACCTAATCGAAAATTCAATTCCTTTGAAGTCTGTTACTAATCACATGAGGGTATGATTTCCCTTTAAGAATTGTGTCAACCAATAATCAATGTCCCATTCATTATCTCTTTGGGAAACCACTGCATATATGTGCCTTGCAAAAAATGGAGTGCCAAAATGTGATTCCACTAAATTACCAAAGCATAAAACATTGATGATAGTTATTCAAAATTTAATACAAGGATTCAATGAACCCGACAACACGAGATCTGAGATATGATCATAATCTGCTAAAATACTTGATTGGTCCTTCTGCAAATGGGATAATTCCATAGTTATACGTTGACCAATGGGTAGTGATACACGATCCCATCTATAAACCTAGTATGTTGATTCACAATCATCCCATTCATTACTACTACATGGAACACAGAAGCAAGAGAGTTTTCTCATCCATATCTCAACAATTTCATTGTTTGATATTCTAACTGAATGGAATCCATGAGTGCCTTGGATTTTTTTGCATTCATACCACTGTGATCGATCTACATCGACCACCTCCAAAAAATATTTATGTACATGTCCTTTCTTGTGTGATTGGTTTTCACGGGTTCCTGTTCCCTCTCCCATTACTAAAGAACACCATTCAATAATGGATTTCACATCTCGAATGAAGGAAGCAGTTGTGAAATTCATTTCCTGCCTACATAATGCTACTTTTATGCATGCGTATGCTCCATCATGTTCCCCTTTCCCATGCCCGAACTCAAAATAGTTGCAAATGTGTGGTACCTTTAGTTTTTTGTGCAACATACACAACCACTGAAATACACAACCATTTTTGAACTAGCCTATGCAACCATATGACCAAATCCAATTTTGATCCATCTGTATGTTCTTCTCCTTAAGGTGATTGTAGAACAACTGAAAACAATGTTGTACTCATGGCACCGATAATCACTTATGCATAAGTGATACTCTTTCAATATAACTATGTTTTGTTCATTACTATCTGGTCCATGCCTTATGTGATATGGACCATTATGCTAACCTGCTATGAGTGATAATATTGGTTTCAAATCTCATTTTGTAGTTAAAGTGTGTAGTTCTCAACAAAATCAACCACTGATAATACAATACCAAAATGAAATGTATCTCTGCATACTCTAAAATGCTCGTCCTACTATCGAGACACATGTACACACTGAACATAATGCTGTTCCTTTTCGATGAAGTCCTTCATGAAGTCACAAACTCGTACTTGGGAAGTAACCAATTGTATCTTTTTTCTTTCCTGTCCTCCATCAATATCATTTGTGACATATTTAAATCTTAGCAAGGTAACCTCCTTCCTCCCCAATTCAAACTCATCACTTACATGGATTCACTTTCTCAGTAATGTCATTCCACCACACCTGGGGCATGCCCCATCTAAGCATGCTTTTTGATAAAATGTAAAACCCTTTGGCCTTGTACACAAGATGTTGTGAATAAAGTCTCTAAATGACGACGACGACAATATAACTGAGCATTCCTGCAAAAGGGTGTTATGCAAAACACACACACACACACACACATATCTATATCTATGTGTGTGTGTGTGTGTGTGTGTTTCATAATAATAACCATACTCAATGTGATATCTACAACAACATGTGCTACAAATTGTGTTTATTTGAATATACCAAGGCTTGCATTTATGAAAAGAGAGCAAGGTGGGGAGAGTGGGGGAGAGAGAGGGAGGGGGATACATGGAGCAAGAGAGTGAGGATTAGATGCAAGAGGTAAATAAAGAAGGGGGTAGAGTTGGATTGTTTGAGAGTGTGACAGGGTGGGAGAGGAAGACCGACAGGGGGGCAGAGAGAGAGATGTGGGATAGAGAGTGAGAGTGAGCCTAAAAACAAGGAGAGAGAGAAAAAGGTGGGACATGTAAGAGAGAAAGAGAGAGAGTCAAACATTGATTGCAAATAAATAATATTGAATCCACTAACATATTATGCTTATATTAAAATAAAAAAGCAGAAACAACATAGCATAATCATCATTAAACCATGTGATCCAAATTTATGAGTGAAACGAAATGACTAACAGACTGAATACAAAAACACAGAGGTACAAAGAACAACAACATGTATCCAATGAAAAATAATTTCTATTGAATAAATGAAATAAGCTGAAACTGTAAAACTGCAGAACTGAAAACAACTTGCTCGAATGGTGGTAGCTATCTCTAAGAAGATATGTGGCTTCTACATACATCTATCTGAGAATAATTAATACAATGAGGCTCTAGAGGCCTTTTTAACATTACTCATCAATGGAAAAATCCTAGACATCCAAAAACCTAACCCTAGGAGGTGAAACACCAAAAGTTATGTGGGCCCAGATGGGTAAGTTGGTACCTCAACTTCCCGGGGTTGTAACTTTTGCATATGACCTCTGTTTTAGGTGTGTGATAGCCCATTGGAAAGGTCTTTTCGAGAAATACACATTATGCCATCAAACTCTAACTATGTCTATAGTTTGACTATGGCAAGTCAAAAAAACAATGTTTAGGGCCCCAAAAAGGCCCTGGAAGTATAAAAAGGTGTATTGACATGAAAAATTCCAAACTAAGCCAGTTGGATTAGGTGGGTGGCCACCAATATCCACCTGGAATATGTGTAGGGATTCAGACATCCCCAGAAATGTAGAAACCACAATTACAAAGAAGTACAAAAGAGCGTGATGAACTAAAAACTGTCAAGAGGAGCCAATTGGAATAGGTGGGTAGCCACCAATATCCACCTGGATCAGTCCTCCGCCCTAGAAAGAAATGGTCTCCATTGCATTGAGTTCCCACAATAGGTGAGGAAACTTCTGTTGAATTTGTCCTCGAGTGAGCCACTTGCCTTGGTGTAGGAGTTGCCCTGCCTTGGCAACCTCATAAAGCTGGATCCTCTGCTGGCGAGTTCCCTTGACCTGTGTATCCACTATCTAATCAGTGGATGCCTGTTCCATGTATTCAGGGTTGAGCTTTGTTGGTTTCAGTTGTTCTGTGATCTTTGAGGTGTCCAATAATGGTGGAACATATGGTCGAAGGAGGTCCACATTGAAAAATGGGTGCAAACCAAGGAAGGGTGGAGTGTTGAGCTAATAAACATTGCTACCCACAACCTTGGTGATAGTGTAAGGTCCATAGAGAAGTGGGAAAAGCTTCTGATGGGGCCCTGTAAGGCGCTCTTTCTGAAAATGTAACCAGACCTTGTCTCCCACCTGAAACTGATGCAATACCCTATGTTGATCATGGTGATACTTATACTTAGCATTGGATTTTTTGAAATATCATGGACCTGTTGGAAAATGTGTTGAATCTGCTAAATGAATCTGGTGGCTTTGTCGACCTCAAACTGAACATGGGAAGATTCTACCTGTGTGGTGGCAAGAGGTATTGCAACATCAATGGGACCCAAGGGTTGGAATCCCATCCCTACATGAAATGGGCTATGGCCGGTGGAGCTATGGAGAACCCTGTTGTAGCTATGCTAAACATAGGGAAGACTCTCATCCCATGTATGCATATGTTTAGAGTTGTACATGTGCAATATGTTCAAAATCATCCGATTGGTGACCTCTATTTGGCCATCGGTTTGGGGTTGGAAAACAATGGATTTAGTGAGCTTGGTGTCCAACAATGACCAGAGACTCAACCAAAATGTGATGAGGAACCTGTTGTCTCGATCGGAGATGATGGTCTGTGGTATCCCAAAATGGATCCACACTTGTTTGAAGAAGAGATTGGCAGTATCTGCCACTGTGATGATCTTCTTGCAATCTGTGAGGATGTACATCTTCAAAAACTGATCAACTACCACAAATACACAATCTTTTCCTTGCTTGGTGGATGGAAATCCATACATGTAATCCATCGAGATGGATTCCCAAGGCCTCTCGGGAGTAGGAAGTGGGGTGTATAAGCATTGCTTCTTGATGGCTGACTTGGAAATGGCATAGGAAGTGCAAGCTCTGATATACTTGTTGACGTGCTGTCAGAGTTTTGGCCAATAAAAATGTTTTTGTAGAACGACCACAGTTTTATCTACATCAAAATGTCATGCCATCCGACTGTAGTGAGATTCCCAAATTATCTTTGCATGATCACTTGTAGGAGTGCATAGATGGATAAGATGACATAACAATCTATCTTGAATGTGAAAATCGGTGACACTCACACCTGTACCCAAGAGATGATAGGTGGTGGAAAATTTTGGATCTTGCTGACAAAATTGGGGCCACTCAGATGCCTCATGTCCACAGGAATGGAGAACGGTGGTGAGTGTAGCCACATGAGGTCGACTGAGGAATTTGAGCGACACGATTCTTGCTCCCTGTCTTATACTTGATGTCAATATGGAACTGCTGCAGGTAGGTGGACCACTTATGATGGCAATCATTTTGAAACTTCCCTTGTGTAAGGAGAGTAAGAGGCTTATGATCAGTGTGGATGATTGTCTCCTTTCCCAAAATGTAATGTTTCCATTGATGACAGCCTTGTACAATGGAATACATTTCCTTGTCATAGATGGGGTATTTTCGGACAATATCTGAGTGTGTCTCACTATGGTATGCTACCGGATGACCCTGTTGAGTGAGAACTATGCCTACAACATAGTCAGATGTATCAATCTCAATATTGAACAATTGTTTCAGATTGGGTAAGGAGAGTACTAAAGTTCAGCACACGTGATGCTTCAGATCATCAAATGCTTGTTGTTGTCCCTTCCCCCATGCAAACTTTTCCCTACCATTTCCCTTGGTCACTTGGATGAGGGACCATGCAATATGGGAGAATCCCAACACAAACTGTCAGTAGAAGTTGGCCAATCCCAAGAAGCTCTGAAGCTCGATTAGTGTGGTCGGGGATGGCTAGTCACGAATGAATTGGATCTTAGTTGGATAAACATGTACCCCATGCGCATCAATAATGTATCCCAAGTATTGGACCTTGCTCATGCCAAAGGAACATTTTTTCAGGTTGGCATATATCTTGTGCTGCCACATAGTGCTCAAAACTTGCTGAATATGTTTCATGTGCTTCTCCCAAGTTTTGCTGAAGATGAGGATGTCATCCAAAAATGCCACCACAAAAGAGTTCGTGAAGGGTCTTAATACATCATCCATCAACCTCATAAAGGTGGCTGGTGCATTTGTTAAGTCAAAGGGCATGACCAACCATTCAAAGAGACCTTCTTTAGATTTGAAATTTGTCTTCCATACATTAGTTGGTTCGATGGGAACCTGGTGGTAGCCAGAATTTAGGTCAATCTTGCTAAATAATTTCCCCCCTTGAGTTGGTCAAGAAGGTCATCAATTATGGGAATTGGGTACCGTCCTGATTGCGATTTTGTTTAATGCTCTGTAATCAATGTAGATATGTATGGTCCCGTATTTCTTCTACACCAGTACAATAGGGCTTTTGCAAGGGGAGGATATGGGTTTGATGTGCCCCTTTTGAAGCATCTCTTGGATCTGCCGCTTGATTTTTTCATTTTCCATCAGCGAGTGATGATATACTGGTCTATTAGGCAGAGGTGCAATGGGGGTTAGATCAATTGGATTCTTAACTTGGTAGTGCATCGGTGCCCCAGTGGGTGAGGAGAATATGTCTCTGTACTCTTCCATGTTCCCGTCCACTTGCTTCTGCTACAAAGAGAGGTTCTGTGTAGAGGCCACGGATGTGGTGACAACCTTCTACTTACTGTGAGAATGGGTCACAAAGAAGACGAACTTCTCAGTCTCTAAAATGATCTTACTGCATTGCTTAGCAAATATTAAAGAAACAATAGTAGACGACACTACCCAAAGTAATAATAACATTGTAGGGTCTAGACTCATACCAAGCATGTCGCTTCCAAAAATATGGCAGTCCTAAAAGAGCATCACAAACTTTAAGGGGAGCAATATCACACAATACCTCATCTTTGAAACACTTGATACCATAGGTCAGATGACACTATTGGCTTACAAGAATATCTCTTCCTTGGCAAAGCCAACCGATGGTGTAGGGATGTGGGTGCGGTGTTCTTGATTAAGGTTGGTTGTCATTGATGTCAACCCTTGAAGAAAGCCCCGTAGCACAAAGGTTTGGGTAATGGACCCAATATTGTTTGATGTAAATATGACTCATTATTGTTTTTTCATTGTTGATAAGAAGTAAATATGGATGGACTCCAAAGTGGTCCTCTTATGGTGAAAGCCCTCACGGGAAGACGCTTTGTGGAGTAAGAGAACCCATGATTAATTGTGGAATAATGAGATGAAGGAAAGTGAATTTGTCAGGGAAAATATCCTAGATGGATAGTTCTTGTCATGTCATTTCCGGT
>ML782960.1:376246-393753 GCA_009831015.1 Picea engelmannii | reverse complement strand
AATAATTCCCCAGATAAACAGAAGGAATTTAAAAATAAGTTCGTATCACGTACCTCTTCTGGCGGATCATGCTTCTGTCCAGGGAGAATGTAAACCTTTTTCTCTGGCTTCGCCTTCGTGTCAGAACTGCCTTTGGCACTCTTCGTCTTAGACTCTAATGTAACGCTGCCTTCTTCTTCTTTGATCGGTTTCTTTGTTGTTTTTTTGGGCCTCGAGTCTTCTTTTTCGGCATTGTTTCTGCGGTCCTCGGGCTTGGGAGTTTTGAAATTCTCATTATTGGATTGCTGGGAATTGCCACGAAACATTTTCTTTCTTTCTCTGGTTCTTCTTCGCTCTTAGTTTTGACTTCGCAAACTTCTTATTAAAAAGGTACGAAACGCTGCGTACGAGAAGGTGGTATAATCGGTTTAGGATGTCACACAAATTTAATTTAAATGAAAAATATGAAGAGGGTTTTCAAATACATTCAGTGTGAAAATTGGCCATCGGTAACTTCTCGCGTTTATATTTTCGATGTTATATTTTTTTGGTATTTCTAATTTGGGGTTATTATTTATTTATATTGGTATAATAATTTTGGATTTATCATGTGTTTAGAAGGATCAAGTTTTATTAGATGGAAATTTTCTTTTTTTTAGATTAAAATTACTAGAGGAAAGGTTTTGTAATTTCTAGAGATTTGAGTGGTTGGGAGGAATGATTGTTATCCTCTCCAATTGGGTTTAGCTGGTGTGGTTGGGAAGGACAATTCCCTAAAGGGACATATTGAGATCATAACGAGTATATTGTTGTAATGGCTTTGAGCCTTCCAGTCCTATTTGCCCTTGGTATAATCAATTCAAATCCCTATGCCTAGGGGGTCCCTTGTCCCACAAAAAGGGGATCTCATACACCAATCACATCTCCCCCTATTTACCCTAAGTCATATTTGCCCTCGGTATAATCAATTCAAATCCCTATGCCTAGGGGGTCCCTTGTCCCACAAAAAGGGGATCTCATACACCAATCACATCTCCCCCTATTTACCCTATTACAGATTTGAAGTAGAAAACATCTATCCCCCATAATAATATTTTTTTTACTTTCATCTACCTCTCTCTATATAAAGTTGATATAAAATTATTTTACTTGAGATTGTATTTTAAAATAGTTTATTTATGACACACATAGAAACACATTTTTTTTAAATGCCTTGTATAGACTCCATGTTCAACACATAATACATTGAAATATTTTATTTATGACCAACATAAAACATTTTTTTATTATAGTTTTAAATACAATATTTTAACATTAATATTTTTTAAATGTCACTTGTCAATTAGATGTTGAGCATTGAAGAAATTACACATCTCCTTCATATTAAACTATAAAAACTACCTTTAAAAATAATAATATTAATATTATTTTAATAACAATATATTTTTGTGTTGAAATTTTATTACACATTAATATTTTTCTATGAATTAACATCACCATTCAACAATAATATATAAGTGTGATATAAAAGATTTAATATGAAATTCTCATTACTGGATGGTTTGAAATTGTCATGAGACATTTTGTTTATTTCTTGCTCTTTTCTCTTATTCATGCTAGTTTTAATTTCACATCCTCAAAGGTATGAAATACTATGTAGAAGTTTAGGATGTCACACACATTTAAAAGAATATTAAGAGGGTTATCAAATACATGGAAGTATATGATTAGTGTGAAAGTTCCTCATGGGTAAGTTTTTGTATTAATGTGTGATCATTAACACATGTTATAGTTTTGATATGATCATGGTTTTGTTGTTGTATTTTTTTTGTGTTTTTAACTTATGGTTATTATTTGTATGTTAAAGGTTATTTTTATAGTGATATATATTTATGTTGAGAATTTATTATATATTAATATTTTTCTTATCAATTGTATGTGAGTTAACATCATCATTCAATAAGTGTCATGTAAAAAATTTCACATGCATAACAATCATAAGATAGAGATGATTTATAAGATATTAACTACACTACACATTTTGTCAAATCATATATTGGCTTCTAGTCACAAGTCTTCAAGATGATGTGATAACATCCTCCCTCACTGTGATACTAACATTGTTGATAGTTTTGTTGTCGCACATTGTAGATCCTCTTACTTGTAGTTGTTATTTATGTGATGTTATAGGCTATCTCTCTTGCTCTAATACTAACATCATATAAGGTTTCAGTGTGGCACATTGTGGGCCCTTTTTGGATTTTGGTTGTGATATATGTGATATGACACACTATCTCTATAGTGGCATTAATTGTTGGGATTTTAGGATATTCTACAATGGCATATCTCATCCTTGGGATTTTTTCCATAATAGTATCCATATTCTCAATTGTGTTCTAAACAATCTCACATGCATAACAATTATGAGACAAAATAACTTATAAGACATTACCTATATCAAAAGATTTTCCAATTCGGAAGCTAGCTTAAGGGTGCAAGCCCCTCAGTTGATGTGATAAATTCTTCCCTCATTATGGTACTAACATTGTCAGTGTAGCATACCCAACACCACAACACATACATTATCTATAATTAGATGTGGAATACACATTGTATAATATAATAAACAACTTAAATCCAACTTGCATTCCAAATATAAATAGATAAACATCCACATTCATTATTTTTGTGCCTTACCCAAAATTCTTACGAATGAGTTACTCCCAAACGTTTATTCCAAATATATTGAGATTTTCAAACACCATGATTTCTTTCATTCCCCATCAACATGCATTACCAATTTTATGCACATATGCCATATAATACATAGAATTTCAGATTTAAGAAATAAGTATGCATAACAAAGATCATCCACACAAAGATATAAAGATGATCACTTATCTTTACTCATAATGTTTTCCACCAAATCAATGGAAATGGAGCCATTCACCACCTAGTCATAGGAATCTCCTATAGATTCCACCCCAAGATGGGCTATGACACAACAAGGTGAAGGATTTCTATTATGGTTTATTTTTTATTCAATCTTTCCCTAAATACTTATAAATCAAGCAAAACCATACACCTATCGTGATTCCTACAAGGAAAAATCCTTATAGGGATTCCCCCAACCTTCACTTAGACAAAAACTCCCCCTTCTTAGTAAAACACAACAAAAAAATAAAGATTTTAATAAAGTATGGGAAAATGTAACAATTATCTAAAGGACACTTTTCTATCCTTCCTATGGCCTCATAACCTCCTTGTTTCTCCTTTCAAATATTTTGGCGGTTGTTTTTATTATATATCATGTTTTCTATATTTGTACATAACCTTTAAGTGTAGCACAATAACCAAGCTCACAACTCAAATTCATAACCATTCACTAGTTGGGTCTTCACCTTGGGCTTTGAGTTAGGAATAATTTGTAACATACCCATCCATGCATTTCCATCCAACGACGGAGTACCCACTTGAACCCAATTAAAATTTCATCCATTGGTCAAATTCAACATAAAAAAATAAATTTGGATTATGAAAGAAGCTCAATATACCACTATTGCATGCACATAATTATAATGTGGAAGAAAAAATTAAACATACTCTAACTGAAATTATGAGAGACAAAGAAAACATGCCTAAAAATATTTACTAAAACATATTCACAGACATTGCATGCATGGAATCAATATCACAATAGAAAATAGATAATTAATTGCAAAAATTAAAAAACATGGAATGGGCACTTATCTTTTGATGAAACTAGATGTGTAATATAAATTAACCATTAAACCATAGGAATACTGTGCATATTCTATCCCCAAGCTAATATATAAGGCCACCGGGGTGAAGAAACCAACTATTGGTTAGTAGCACACTCATCCCAAACTGATTTCTCTTATTACTTCCCCAACCCACTCCCTAGAGATCACTCCAAGAACCTCTTATAGAAATCAATTAGCTATGAAAACCATTCTCACTAGCCTATCCAACACATCTTCGACCTTTCCATTATTTACTACACAATTCCTAAGACTAATATCTTGTGCTAGAATGAAGCTGAGAAGAGTCCCACTATCATGTGGGCAATGGTTCCACAATCCCCCTAGATTCTACGCATATCTACAACCACACATTTCTCTTCCAAGGCCCATAAATTCCCTCTTCATTATGGCAGTTCAAGGAGTTTTGATATTTTAGAATGGAATTAACTCTAGGAGAATGTATCATGGAATCAACTGAATGATAAAGAGAATGAACATTCTTTCATGATAAAGGAGAATGGAACGATAAATTTTATGAAGTCCAAAATAGCTATACTTAACCTTTCAAGGTACTCTCTCTCCATACTCCTTGTTTATGTGAGATGCACTTCCCTCTAACATCGTCTTCATGCATTCATATTTGGCTATGTGAGTCAAAAGTGTTGGTGAGTTTATCTAAGGCACGTGATGGAAATGATGGGATTTCTTGATTTAGCACGTAGTGAGAAAGTAATTTTTTTCCATGGACCCCTTTTTCATCTTTCCCTCCTGTGGACTCATATACCCCATGTGCCATTGTTGGCCATTATATACTATATTATAACATTTTAATTTTACATAACATAGAGTGCATTGTGGTAACTCTACCACNTATATATATATATATATATAATCTAGTTGGACCATGGTCTTGAACTTTGCACTAGGATTCCATACAAAACATATTTACAACATTTTCATTACAATATCATTTATTTAAGCTTAAATGGTTTGACACCCATCATTATAATCACATATTTACAACTATACACAATTTGATCTGACACCTTCCAAGGATCAAAACTAGGGTACAACTTAGCCTTGTTGGTTAGACACCCATCCAAATGACCAAAACATTAATCACATAATCAATTAAACCTATTATATTCTAAGAGTTGAAAATAGGGTATTGCAATGGTTTATCACTATAGCCACATATTTTTGTGTTGGAATTTTATTCTGCATTTATGCTCGTCTTCTTAATTGTATTATAAATTATCCCTCATGCATAACAATTGTGAGATGAACATACTTTGTAAG
Organism: Picea engelmannii; assembly: GCA_009831015.1. Lineage (NCBI taxonomy): Eukaryota > Viridiplantae > Streptophyta > Pinopsida > Pinales > Pinaceae > Picea > Picea engelmannii. The sequence goes on along the minus strand of ML782960.1, from coordinate 388,711 downwards.
GAATTATACACACCAAAATATTTGTTAATCCATAAGGCGGTTTTATGGTGCAAGTCCCTAGGTTGATGTAATAACATCCTCCCTCACTCCAACACTAATATTGTTGGTGGTAATAGTGTCATGTCTCGCGGCTCGTCTTTAACTTTCCCAATCCTTATCATTGTTATCTATGTGATTTCATAGGCTATATTATGTATCATGATGTTACATACTATCCATATTTCTATTTTTGAATGTTGTTCCACATTCATATTATGCTACTCAAACTCAATACCTTTTTCCTATGAACCTCTTTTTTTAACAAAATGATAAAATCATTTTCTTCACAAAATGTTCTCATAAATATCAAACAATTTGAATCATTTTAAGTTGCATAACAATATTCTTACAAAGAATATAAATTTATAATGATCTTATCTATGGTGTTTAACCAACTTCATGTGTCATGTGATTTCAACAAAGGATAGAGGAGGGTCATGTATCTTTCATAGAAGTGACAATGTTTATTCATATATTTGCATTACATTTCTTCATTTTGGAGTTTGTTGTTGACATAGACAAAGAAAAAAAATGTATTAAAGTGTCATAGTTATGGAATAATTAAGGTTATTTACGAAGACATACCACCCTAGCTTCAACCTAAATATAGAATGTTTATTAGAGGTCCCTTTGATATTATGAGGTTTCCTAACTCTACAAGTCATTGGAGATGTGATGAGTAAGTTTATTACCCTAGCTTTAGAAATTTCTAACTTGGTTTTCAACACCTATGACTAGATTAGGATTTTTAACTAAAGTATATTTAAGATCAAAGTTAAAAAATGGACACAACTTATGCATTACAAATACATTGTCTTTTAATGTATATTATGTTTTGGTCATAAACATGTGGTATCTTTGTGCAAAACAACAAATTTTTCACATAATACTAAATGATAAAATAGAAAATACTCATATTGGAAAGTCTCGAAGATGGAACACCTTAGGCATAACCGAGCAAGACATCAAATAAACTTATACCTACAATTTTATAAAATTATATTGTTTTATTTCTAGTAGGCGTGACAAAGACATTGCCATGGTCATGCATTGGATTCATTATAGAAAGAATCTTACAGGAAGGGGAAAAAGAGGAAAGAATCTTATTGTTTACATTGGGAGAGGGACCCAACCCTTATGGTTCCATTAAATGACATAAAAATATTATCGGTGATAGAAACTCTAATAGTTGGTGAAATCCCTCAACATCTTACCTTTAATAATGCAAGGTGGATGCACTCTCCTTTACCCTCCTCCATGGATAGGGTTAGAAACCATACATTTTAGGAGATTGACTATAGATGCATGTTCCCCTATAGGTCCAATACTCACCGCCCATGGATATGAGATTCTATAGTTCATTTTTTACTAGAAAAGGTCCATTGCATTCAATTCTAGAGAAAGTAACTACTTCCTCATTTGTTCAAAGCTCTCATGGGTACATCGTAGATGCCAAAATATCATTTAAGGATGTTGTATCAACTTCAATCCTTCACGATTCTACCTGGAACCCTCATAGACCTTTTTTAGGGGACACGTTTACCTCCATTCACATTGTCACCATGGCTAAGTTAGTCAAGTGTCAGTTTGGTCTCTATGATAAACATGTGATCATTTGATGGTTTGTTGGCATATTGTAATGAAACAAATGCTCAAGATATCATAACAAAACAAAAGTACACATGATGTATAGAATGTGAGCGTGGAGCACAAGTCCAAGATATATAAGTTACAAAATGACTCTTTAAAGAATAGGAGAACCTCCTCCATATCACTAAATACATTCATACCTCACTATTTCCATGTCACAATAATGTATACATGATCTCTATATATACTTATTCACACACTACACATGAATCCCCTTTACTATTAGGCCGACCCTATTACACATATATTTACACATTACATGTACATTTGGCCCCATATATGCCCCCCTTGGGTCATAACATAGTACCCTCCAAAAATCTTTGTCCTCAAAGAATTGCAATTAAAGGCTTAACATGTGATGAAATCAAATAATATGATTTTCTTATGTTCGTGATTTCTTCTGTCTAATAATGACGATCCATCCATCCAAAATAAATTCTTTTCATTCGTAATCCTTGGTGGCTAGTTGTTGCATAATTTTCTTTCCCTTGATTCCATGCATTGTTGTTGAAGCTTCTCCAATTTGTAGTTGTCATTGGTCTGTGATAATAGCTTGTTAAAGAGTGGTTTTGTGATGCTGTGTTCCATGAATATTGGCAAGTATTCCATATTATTCCTTGATAATGATGATATCGACCTTCTTGTCTTCCTTGAAATATTTCCTGGTAATGAGGGTGTTGGTGTGGTTTCACATTTGATGGTTTTTCTTCACTCTGCACACCCATTCCATCGATCTTGTTTCCAAAGACAATGGAATCCTCAATCACATTTGCTTGGTATTTGATTACTCTAATCTTGGAGATAATACCATCATATTTGGCATGTACATCCTCTAGATGGAGTTCAACTTCTTAAAGTATCTTTTGTTGACCTTCTTGAATCTCGTCTTCTTTCTGCTTTTGAAGCTGCAATGTCACCCCATTTATCAAATTCTGACGTCATTCTTCAATTTTGGATTGTATTTTTAATTTTTCCTCATCATTATTTAGGGATTCCTCAACCTTCTTGTAAATTTCCTCTTTGAAAGTCTTTTGGTTGATTTTTCATCCAAGATCCTTGTTTCTTCTTGATTTTGACCATGATTCTTTTCTTCTTTCAATATCTTAACCTCATCCAATAGTTTTTTATTATGGTTTAGTAATCTACATACCTCTTCATATTTCCTTTTCAATTCTTCCCTTGAGTCATCCTTTTCCCACTTTTCTTTGTTACTCTTGTCTTGCTTTAGGTTCTTAACCTCATTAATGAGTGATTGATTAAGGGATTGCATCTTGATGAACTCATAATTTTTCTTTGTAATATAATTTCTTAGCTCCTTATTATCCTTTTGCAATTTGGATACATTTTATTTTGATTCTTTTAACTCTTGAATTTTATACATCTCCTTCATTTTTGTATCCCTAATCCATGTATCCGAGAAGAGTTTTTCAAATTCTTCCCATGTGAGGTTCCATCTAATATCCTTATCTATACGCATCCACCACTTTAGAGCTTCACCAAAAATATGGAAAATTTCTCTTGAAGGCTTCTTATCATATTCCTTTATATACCTCAACCATTCCATAGGGTTCATTTCGTCTTTATCTTCATCTCTTGTAAATTTAGGTCTTGCCATTGATTTTTAATTGAGGTCTAACAACAATCCTCAACTTCCAAACTCAGTATATTAAGGAAAGTGATATTAAATAGTTATAATCCTTGATCGAATATAATATTATATTTTTCTCTTTCCAATGGCTTTTGAATCAGCTCAATTCTACATTCCAATCAAAAGTTATGATAGTTTTAAGTAAACATACCTTTGAAATCTTGGTTTGCAGTACGTCTTCTTGGAAAACCTTCCTTTTGATGTATTTCTACAATTTCTTCCCCTATGAGTTTGAAATTTTGACATGTAATACTCTGAAATGTATTCTCTGCAATTCCACAGGTTTGGCCAAAATTGGGTGTGTCAAATGAAAGTTATGGTAACTGTCACAAACCTTCCTGACATTTTTCCTTTCCAGGAGAGAAAACATGTACAACATGCCACAAAACCAATATTTGATATCTAATTCAGAACTCAAAAAAAAATACTAAATAATGTACTCTTTCCAATTCAATTGATCTCATGGAATTTGGATCTTATATGAAGAAGTTATGGTTGTTTTAACCAGGACACCTGTTTGAAACTAGTTACAAGACTAGTAAAAAACCCTATCTTCCACATGTTGTATATCCAAAAGTAAAATGACCCAAAATCCTAAATTCGTACCACAAATACATTGACTTGTCTTGTAACTAGCCTCCAATTTTCAATTTCTGAAGTGACCCACAAAAAACGTTATAGTGAAAATTCCAAGAGGACTTTATTGAGGAAGAAAAACCCTGTGATCGATGCTTTGATTCCAAATGCAATGAACCAAGTGATTAATATATCATAACAGAATATAAGTACACGCCATGTACATAATGTAAGAATGCAACAAAACTCCTAGATGTATAAGTTACACAATAAATCCTTAAAGAATAGGAGAACCTCCTCTACATCACCAAATACATTCATACCTCATTATTTCCATGTCACAATAATGAATACATGATCTCTATATATACATATTCACACACTACACATAAATACCCTTTACTATTAGGATGACCCTATTACACATATATTTACACATTACATTTACATTTAGCCCCATATATTCCCCCCCTTGGGTCATAACACATATGGCCTAAATTGACTGATCTACAAAATTGGGCATTTTAAAATTGGAAGCCCCTTCTATTGGAGGAGGCATACATCTAAATATGCACTTGTGGTTTCTTCGTTTTATAAGTTAATGAAACTATTGATAGGGATAATATTATCCACTTTATCCCATGGTTTTGGAATTCTCTAGGCCTTTTCTTGAAGCCATGGTATCCTACCTTTAACCCCTCTATGGACTATTTAACCTTGGCCCCATTGTGGGTGAGACTCTCTAGTATTTTCCTACAATTATAACCCCTTAAGATCCTCACTAAGATTGGAAGGGATTAGAAAAATTCATTACTATAGCCTTAAAATAGAAAATGGGAGTACATGACTTTTGTGAGGATCTACATTAGAACAATCTCCCGAAATACCTTCTTGAAGAGATATGGTTGGATATAGGTGAGTACATTTAGAAATAGAATATATAATATTAGTGTTAGACTTATGGGCTGACCCGGGTTCTATCTTAGTTCTCCAACAAAACCCTTATCACCATTGGCCCTTCTGGTAAACCAGAAGGCTACACTGGGGACAAAGTGCACAACAAAGTCTCACCCAAGATGGTTTATGGGTGACTGCAGGACGCAAATGTCTGCAGTCATGGAAGGGATTGGGGGATTTTGTTTCCTACTTATTATTTCTACTTAACCATGCATTCTATTATACTATTCATCATATCCATTCATTTGCATATTTAGTCTAGTGCGCGATGTAAATAAATCATCTATTCATTTATATAACCATTCAATGATAACTACAAAAATAGTAACAAATTAAAACACATTGCACACATTGTTTTACTGTGGCTCACCCCCCTTGGGGGTGTTGATATTATGGTATTTGTGGGAGGTATTAAACTCCACATGTAACCTTGACGAGAATAGAATATTCCAGGAAGTAAGAAGAAACCCTAAAGCATTGGACATAACCATAGAAGACAAGTCAGCTAAAGGAAATATTTAATATTAAGTGTTTAGCCTCCAGAATGAGAAGTCGACCCAGAAAACTCAAGAAAAATAGTATAAATACAGGATGTTAGAGCTCATTTTGAGAACACAACTTGAAACTGCAGAAATGTAGAAGTGCACACTGCAGAAATTGGGTAAGTGCGCAAGTCTGGGGAGTAACTGCAACTACAACTATTGCAATCTGTATTATCGATTTAGGCTCAAACTTTCTATTGGTTATGGTTTGGAATTTCTGCCTTGTGTGCTAGCTCTGGAGAGAGGTACACTAAATTGATTGGCTATTAGGCCTAGGGTTTTCTTCTGGAATAATTCTCCGTCAAGGTTAAGGTGCTTAGGGGTGGCTTCGAACTATGGTTGGGTGACAATATTTCTATAATGTCTATGGTTAAACAAACACATCTATTATTTCTAACAGTTTATGGGCACACACTATCTTCAGACAGTCTAACCGTTGGAAGATAGAATGGGAGGATTTGCTCGGTTACAGTTGCAGTTGCAGTAAGTTTTTGTTGCAACAATGAAAACCTAACCCTCTTGTTTAGGAACCTTAAGTGAAGAGATTGACCTAATTTCTAGATAACCTAGTGTGCCCTAACCCAATGCACCTCCTGGTACTCTCAGCTAGCCAAGACACCAAGTTTGAGTTTTTGGTCAAAATCAAAGGTTGACTGAGTCAAATTCAAAGGTTGAAAAAATCAAAGCAGTCATGACTTACTTTATGAAGTTAGAAAACAAGTTAGAAGGGGCTTCTAACTTTAGAGAATGGAAAAAAAGGATTGACCTCATCCTTTCCAAAAATAAAGTGTTATATAACGTGAAATGAAAGATCATGGAACCACAGTTTGAAGAAGGAAAAGAGAGCGAACCTCAGAACATTGCAGTTATGGAGAATTTCATAGACAATGACATCAATGCCATGAGTATCATAGTGGAATCTGTAAAATACCACTTGATACCCTACATCTCCCATCTTGAATCATCTAAGAATATGTACGATAGCCTAACTAACCTCTTCTCAGTCAGAAACATTGGACAAGTAATGAGTCTGAAGAATGAGCTCCGTGACATGAAAATTAATGATGATGACAACATAACATCATACTTTGTGAAAATATCTCAATTAAGAGATCAACTTGAAAATATCTCAGTTAAGAGATCAAGTTATTGAAGAAATCATTTCAGAGAAGGAACTGGTAAATATAGTACTCAATGGTTTTCCCAAGACATGTGAGGCATTTGCCACTAGCATGAACACAAGGAAGGAATATCCCACATTTGAAGAACTTTGGACTTGTTGTCCAAAATAAGAATCAAGGATTAGCACAAAAGATAAATTCCAAAGGAAAGATGATGATCAAGGCATGGAAAGGCAAGACATGGCATGACAAGGAAAGGAAAGACATGGTGTGACAAGGAAAGGCACAAAAATACAAGAATACCATAGAAAGTGAAGGAAAGTGAAGGCATGCCAAGTGAAGGCATGACAAGTGAAGGCAAAGAATGAAAAATGAAGGCAAGGAAGGTGAAGGAAAGACAATGCAAGTGAAGGCATGGAAAGTGAAAGAAAGTCAAGGAAAGTGAAGGCAAGGCAAGGAAATTGAAGGCAAGATAAGTGAAGGAAAGGAAAGTGAAGGAATGAAAAGTGAAGGTATGGAAAGTGAAGGCAAGGCAAGGCAAGTGAAGGAAATAAAAGTGAAGGCAAGGCAAGGAAAGTGAAGGAAAGGAAAGTGAAGGCATGAAAAGTGAAGGAAAGGAAAAGGAAAGACAAGGAAAGTGAAGGAAAGACAAAGAATGACATGGAAAGGCAAGGTATGACATGGAATGGTGTGGCAAGGAAAGGTAAGGCATGGTTTGACAAAGCAAGGCAAGGAAAGGCATGGTGTGACAAGGCAAGGCAAGGCATGTAAATACACTAATAACATAACAACCATAAAATCAAGCTAAAATTATTCCTTTTACACACCTATGGTCATTCAAGTAGACCATAGAAATCACTTATATTACTGAGAGTCTCCATTAACTTCTTGTTCTTAGAGTAAGAAAAGAATTATCATACCTTTGATGATTTCTTACTTGGAATTGTTTGTAGTTGGAGGTTTGTACCAATAACCAGGTTTGTAAAGTGGTATATGATTTGAACTGGTTTATAATATTGAAATACATAATCACCTTTCTTTCATGTTCTTTCATCCTATGCCAGATATTCTCCTTTAATAATCATCGACCTAATCGAAAATTCAATGCCTTCAGAGTCTGTTACTGATCACACGAGGGTCTGATTTCCCTTTAACCATCGTGCCAACCAATAATCAGTGTCCCATTCATTATCTCTTGGAGAAACCACTGCGTATATGTGCCCTGCAAAAAATGGAGTGCCAACATGTGATTCCACTAAATGACCAAATCATAAACATTGATGATAGTTATTCAAAATTTAATACAAGACTTCAATGAACCTGATAGTATGAGATCTGAGACATGATTATAATTTGATGAAATTCTAGATTGGTCCTCCTCCAACTGGAATAATTCCATAGTTATACGTAGAACAATGGTGAGTGATACACGATCCTATCTATCAACCCAGTCCGTCAATTCAAAATCATCCCATTCATTACTACTACATGGACCATAGAAGCAATAGAGTTTTCTCGTCCACATTTCAACTATTTCGTTGTCTGATATTCTAACTAAATGGAATCCATGAGTGCCTTGGATTGTTTTTTATTCATACCACTGTGATCGATCTACATCAACCACCTCCCAAAAATATATATGTACAGGTCCTTTCTTATGTGAATGGTCTTCATGGGTTCCTATTCCCTCTCCCATTACTGAAGAGCACCAATCAACAATGGATTTCACATCTCGAATGAGGGAAGTAGTTTTGAAATTCATTTCTTGCCTACTTAATGCTATTTTTATGCATGCATATGCTCCATCATGCTTCCCTTTCTCGTGCTCAAACTAAAAATAGTTCCAAATGTGTGCTACCTTTAGTTTTTTGTGAAACATACACAACCATTGAAATACATGAGCATTTTTGAACTGGCCTGCACAACCATATGACCAGATCCAATGTTGATCCATCTGTATGTTATTCTCCTTAAGGTGATTGTAGAACAACTGAAAACAATGTTGTACTCATGGCACCAATCATCGCTTATGTAGAAGTGATACTCTTTCAATATAACTATGTTTTGTTCATTACTATTTGGTCCATGCTTGTGATATGGACCATTATGCTAACCTGGTCTGAATGATGATATTGGTTTTGAATCTCATTTTGTGTTTGAAGTGTGTAGTTCTCACCAAAATCAACCACTGATAATACAATAACATGAAATGTATCTCTGCATATTCTAAAATTCTCGTCCTGCTATCGAGCCAGATGGACATGCTGAAAATAATGCTGTGTCTTTTCGACGAAGTCCTTCATGAAGTCACAAACTCATACTTGGGAAATAACCAGTTGTATCTTTTTTCTTTCCTTTCCTCCATCAATATCCATGTGACATATTTAAAGCTTTGCAATGTAACCTCCTTCCTCCCAAATTCATACTCATCGCTTACATGGATGCACTTGATCAGTAATGTCATTCCACCACACTTGGGGCATGTCCTATCTAAGCATGTTTTTTGATAAAATGTAAAACCCTTTGGACTTGTACACAAGATGTTGTGAATAAAGTCTTTAGATGACGACGACAACAATATAACTAAGCATTCTTGCAAAAGGGTGTTATGCTAAAAACAATGTGTGTGTGTGTGTGTGTGTGTGTGTGTGTGTGTGATAATAATAACCATACTTGATGCGATATCTACAACAACATGTGTTTATTTGAACATACCAAGGATTTCATTTATGGAAATATATTTGGCCCAATCTAAGTGCACTATGTACTATTCATAATCTCTCTTACAATTTTGTTTGTGTAATGTCAAGAATTTGTTTAATATGGGGTTCACGGTCCCTAGATCCACTTCTCAATTTTAGTACATCTTTTTGGTTGGAAGAAGGCCTATTGTTCTCATGCCAAAAATCCTGAACTAGTCCATTAACCACTCCAATTAACTTCATGTCAAAATGAGGTAGCCTATCAGTGAAGGCCCACAAATCTATTAGGCCACCCGTGTTGAGTTTATCTCATCTATGAGAATAATTTCTAAGGGTTTTGACATAACATTTCAAGAGGTGAGAGGTTTGTTGTAGAAAACTATGTTTTCTTATGATCTTGCTAACAATTGATTGTGACAAGAAACATCGGGCTACATTGCAGTCTTTAGAATGAGATTTCTTACCAATTCTTTGAAAAACAACTACAATGTTTCTAACAATATGATGAATTGTTTCTACACTTTTGAATGTTTTAACGCCTAAAATTCTCCTAGCAATAATCAAACTTCTATATTTTAATAAAGCTAAAAATAATTGACATTTAGCAGCATCGGATTTTGGTTCAAAAAATTATTTAATGATTTTATAAGAGTGATAATTAATAGTACAGTTAGGTAACTTACCTTCAAGTGATGCTAGACCACTTTCATCGACTTGAATACATTTAGTAGTTCTTCGCCACACAATGATCAATCTAGGTAAGGACGATGAACCCCTATTCTGGAACTCTTGACCTCCCTGCTGTTGAGTTAACAATGTTTCAATTCTTTCCCTTTCAATCATTGGTGGATCAACTATGGGAGGAGAATGGACATGGGATTGACTAGTTTCTGGAACATTTGACTATCCAACAAGATATTGCACCACAAAAATTTCTTCACCACAATGTTGTACACTAGTTGCTTCTCTAATTTCATCCATTGTATAATCAGTTCCAAAAAAATCCTCCATCATCTGGTCATCCACAACAAGCCGTCTTGATGAGATACTAGATGGATTACTCTCTAATGAATTCTAGTGATGGAGGAAAAACAACAACGACATCTATTCCACTAGAAATTGGATTTCCCTCTTCTGAAAGGCTATTCTTTGAAATACATAACTTTTCCTTTTCTCTTCTTCTACCTTTTCGACCGATTTATCTTTTCTTGAGAAATTTCTTTCTCCAATCCATCAGTTACCCGTGTTTAAAGAGAAAAAATGGATTCCAAGCACCCCGCCACAAATTTGTCTTTGTATTATGTAATAAGGCACAATTAACAATTCCAATTCCAAGTGGAGAAATTTTTCTTCTTATTACAAAATAAGACAAATAATAATTCCAATTCCAATTCCAATTGCAATTGGATAAATTTGTCTTGGTATTACACAACTAAAAATTCCAATTGGACAAATTTTTCTTCCAATTCCAAGAAGACACAATAAGACAAAGAAAATAATTCCACTTGAAAAAAAATGTCTTCTAATTCAAAGAAGACACAAGAAGACAAAAAAAACAATGCCAATTGGACAAATTTTTCTTCCAATTCCAAGAAGACACAAGAAGATACAAACAACAATTTCAATTCCACTTGGACAAATTTGTCTTACAATTTTTCCTACAATGGTCTGGCAATAACAAAAAATTGTCTATGAATCAAACAAAAAGACTAAAATAATAAAAAAAATGTTTATGCGCACTATGTTTGTGTGATGATGTCATGGATTATTTTTCGGTCTTAAGATAGATGAGGTAGTGGAGTGTGCTTGGCAGAAAAAAATTCCTAGCAGGAATGAGCGCGTTCCTAGAAAGAGTGCACACTAGATCATGTGCATGTTATATGAACGTGCACACATTCCTATTGAGCATAAACGATAAACAACTACAACTCTATCAAGTCACAACAGCACGTACACACTCTTAATGCAACATATATAACATTTATTATAGGCCAAACATCTTTATGAATAAATATGTATAGGGGCATGGGGACAACTAAGACCTAAGGGGTTAGGATTGAAAGTGTTTTCAAGGATAGAGCAATAGTTAAATCACCAAGATGTGGGTGATGTGGGTGCAAGGGTTGTACAAAAGGTATATGCATAGTGCACTTAGGGTTCGAGTGTAGAGGGGGTTAAGGGTTGAATATAAGTTATGCCTATGATTAGATGGAGCTAGGGGGGTCTAGGTCATGGTATATGTTAAGATCTAGTTCATCGTCTAAATCTAGCTCTAGCTCTATGTCATGGTCTAGGTCATGCTCCAAGTCTTTCCATATCTAGGTCTTGCTATGTCTAAGTTTAGGTCTAGGTCAAGGCCATTTCTTTCCTTGTGATGTAGGGAGGGGGGAATATAGAGAGAGGAAAAAAGAGAGTGTGAGAGTGGGGGAGGGGAAGAAAAAGAGAGTGAGGGACAGGGAGATAGAGAGGGGGGGTAGAGAGTGAGAGGAAGGGGGAGGGAAAGAGGGAAGAGGGGTTAGATATATGAAAATAGAGCAAGGTGGGGAGAGTGGGGGAGAGAGAGGGAGGGGGATACATGGAGAAAGAGAGTGATGGTTGGATGCAAGAGGTAATTAGAGAAGGGGGTAGATATGGATTGTTTGAGAGTGTGACAGGGTGGGAGAGTAAGACCAATAGGGGGGTAGAGAGAGAGAGGTGGGGAGAGATTGAGAGTGATCCTAACAACAAGGAGAGAGAGAAAGAGGTGGTATATGTAAGAGAGAAAGAGAGTATATATAGTGGGAGGGAGGGACACAAGGGAAGAGGAAGGGGGAGAGAGACATAGAGAGAGAGGAGGAGACTTGGAGGGGGGAAGAGAGAGGGGGGGAGGGAAAGAGAGGGAGGGAGGAGGGAGAGAAATAAATGTATGGAGAGAGGGAGAGATTCGAAGAGGGTGGATATAGAGAGGGAGTTAAACATTGATTGTGAATAAATAATATCAAATCCACTAAAATATTATGCTTCTATAAAAATAAAAAAGAAGAATCAATATATCACAATCATCATTAAACCATGTTAAATCATTATTAAATTGTAGGTGAACGGTCATATCCATAAAACATCATTATAAAACAAGAGATATAGGCATATTTCACTTAGGGATTGAGTGTGGATGGGGTTAAGGGTAGAGTATAGATTACGTGTAGGCTTAGATGGAGCGAGGGGGGTCTAGGTGATGGTAGAGAGAGAGA
>ML782960.1:358184-372663 GCA_009831015.1 Picea engelmannii | reverse complement strand
ACTACAAGGATCTCATTTTGTTTGATAAGTTGATGTGTGAATGTCGGTTAATGCCAATTCTGTACACCAGAGTTTATGTATATATATTTGCAATGACAGAAAGGTATATATAGACCAGAATTTGAGATTATCCTTTGAAACAAACATCCATACCATGATATTTAGTTAACCATAGGAATATTATTAGGGCCTTCGCAGCTTCTTTGGCTGAATAAAGTCATCACTATCATCGTCTGAAAAAACTATTATCTTCTTCCTGGATTGTTTCGAAACTATCATCTTCTTATCATTATCTAAAATATATTTCTTCTCGCTCGATTTTGTTGCAACTTTGGGTTGCACTTTCTTGTAATCGGCTGAAAGATCTTTCTTCAGGATGTATTTTGTCGAAACTCTGGGTTGCAACTTCTTATCATCATCTGAAATATCTTTCTTCAGACTTGATTTTGTTAAATCTTTGGGTTGCATCTTCTTATCATCATTTGAAAGATCTTTCTTCTGTATGGATTTTGTCGAAACTTTGGGTTGCACCTTCTTATCATCGTCTGAAAAATCTTTCTTCAGACTTGATTTTTTTAATGCTTTGGGTTGCACGTTCATATCATCATCTGAAAGATCTTTCTTTCTGCTGGATTTTGTTGAAGCTTTGGGTTGTACATGCTTCTTTTGCTTCTTCTCATACACCTTCTTTGCCGTGTCAGGTGATAACAAACCATGCTCCATCATCCTACAAATCGAATATGAAAAATATTAACCAACAAAGAACCAATGACAGAAACAAGGCCAGAGGAAAATATCGAAGATATAGAAGGTAAAACAGATGATCAGGAAGATATAACAAATGTGGAATGAAAAGGGTATAAAATACTGAATTCTATATAAATCAAATAATGATTTTTTTTCTTCAGAAATACATATTTTCGGGGAAATTCACTAGTCACTTCCCTTTGATTTTGAGGATAAAGATATAACAAAATTGGAATGAAAAGGGTATAAAATACTGAATTCTATATAAGTTAAATAATGATTTTTTTTCTTTAGAAATACATATTTTTGGGGAAATTTATTAGTCATTTCCCTTTCATTTTGAGACTTCCCTTTCATTTTGAGAATGGTATCCAGAATAAATTGGATTCCACAAAAGCTAAAGGCTTTGTTAATGTAAGGATAAAGCCTCATACAACAATATAATCATTAAGAGCATGAAGCTCTGTTAATATATCATTTTGAAGATGGTATCCAGAATAAACTGAATCCACAAAAGCTCTAGGCTTTGTTAATATAAGGTTAAACTTTCATATAACAATATAATCATTAAGGCTATGTTAATATAGGGCTCAAGCCTCATACAACAATATAATCATCAACAATATAATCATTAAAAGCTTAACATATTACTAGAGAGAATTAAACTTAGATGGAAAGGATAATGGACACCACACAACAGAGCAATTAATGCTATATAACTTGGGATATATACCATCCAATATTAAAGTATTTCAAATGGAATGGTATATATATCAACCCATACAACATTGATTGCTCTGATGCAGAGTATATTGCTAGCCAAAGAATAACACTCCCAATTAACAATAATAATAATAATAATAATAATAATCTATTTTTAAGGTCACGGTCAAGCAGCACACCAAATTGGTGTATGAAACCCCCTTGTTTGTGGGACAAGGGACCCCCCTCTGCCCAGGGATTTGACTGGTAAAGTCTACGAAGGTATACATACCCTACCCCCTCTGGATTTGAACCTATAACCTCTTAAGAAGAAACACGTGTTCTTAAAAATAACTACAACAAAAATACAAACTTCTTAAAAAACAGTTTTGAAGAACATTTGCAAATGTTCCAATATATCATGAAAAGTGAATTTATTTGAATAAATGGTGGCCAGGAAAACTGGAGATTCAAAAGCCCAAGAATTGCCGAATTGCCTTGGATGAAGTGGGTAAATGTTTGTTAACTGATAGCAGAGACATAATAAAAATCTTGCTGCCTCACCGCTCTAATAGTATATGTATACGTATACATATAGTTTCTTCTCCTTAACAAGACAGTAGATCTATTAGATCTATGTAGGTATACTTAGCAGAAGAAAGCATTTTTAAGATGCAATAAACTAGAGTTTGTATTAAGATTAAATTTATGGGTGATTAATAAGGAAAATATACAATAGAGTCTGTATTAAGATTAATAGAGTCTGTATTAAGATTAAATTTATGGATGATTAATAGGGAAAATATAGGAATAGTCTCCAAGTACATGCTTGTGTTTCTTTTCCAAGTAAAAAAAACGGGGAAATAAGATTATAAGACAGGTGCGTCATGCACAAGATCCTACAACATTGCCAGATATTTCCTGCTCAAGCCAATAATAAACATATAATAACCTGGATTCAACACCCTTTTGTGGTGAGTTGATTTTGTCATTCCCTTTACTCTGCAAATTCAACGTTTGGACCTTCATGAGAATATCTTCCTGTGTCATAAGGAAAGAAGGATCTATTGATATTGATTAATGAATACTTTTGTCTTCTGTAATTTCTACTAAATTAAAGCGGCTCCCATTAATTGCAGTGGTTTTCCCTGATGTAATTGGACAGAGCAATTATTACACATGAGAACTCTATTCCATGGGAATAAAATCAACTGCAAGTTGTGTATATATTTTGTGTATATACTATATTGAGAATAACATCATACATCTAACTTCAATAGAGAAAATTCAAAATTCGCAAGCCAATTGTACTATTGAATAAACTATAAATAAACATCCTTAGGCTACGAGTCATATGGCTGAACTTACAAAACAATATTGCTATAGAAAAACATTTTGCCATCTAACTTAATTTCAACAAGAAACCTAGATTGTTTTAAGTTTGTCAAGTTCCTTTATCAAAGGAATTGTCCGTTAAAATGTCAGACCAGAGATATTTCTCATTATATATAAATGTACATGAAAATTATCAATAAAAGACATTTTACACTTCAAATATATGGATTGGAGAATTAAAAATGTTATGTTGACTTCCAAAAGTGGCTTCCTAATTGTTAACATATACATACATTTAAAAACCTGTCCCCTGCTTTGGGCAGAAGAATTTCTAGATTGTGCCTTTCTCCATTTTACTTCAAAGCAGTAGGCATGAAACATTTCAATTTCATGCGCCAATAAACCTTCCCTTTAGATAATTGTTGGCAAATATTTAAGGATAGCATTGATTAGGGAAGCTCTAAAGGCTCAGTTTCTAACCATTATTAATTGAACTAATCATCTAACCTCTTGCTTACAGTCATGTAATCTCCAACCCTACTTTAGTATCATAGACAGATTCTTGGTTCTCACAACATTTAGTTAATATACCTTATCCCCTACATACCAACCCCTCTTGCTTAGGTATGACCAAAACTCTTTTCTATTGATTAATTTGGATTAGGTACCACCTATTGAGTTCTGTTTGGGAAGGTAAGCGCCAATCCCTTCATTTCCCCTTAGCCCTCCTTCTAATGAGATGTATTTTTAGATTATAGACACTGTCAACAATTGAATTGAATCAAGTTAGCAATTCCCTGTTATAACCACTCAACTAGTTAGTATATAATCTACAATTCAGTATGGAGGTTGTACTGAGAGTATAGAGGAGCTCTACAGTTCAACATTTACAATCCAGTATAGAGGAGATGTTATTATAAAATATTACATTACATTACTTTAAAAAAAATAACTACATAAGATTTTCAATTTTTTAAAACGTAATTTGTTTTATCATTTAATATGAAATTAATTTATGACATGAAATTAAATGATATAAAAATTACATTAAAAAAAATGCATTTCTTCAATAATTATAAATCCAAATTTAAATAAATCTAAGTAGATATATAAAAAGTTCATAAAAATCCCAGAAATAAAAAAATCACATAAAAATCACTCTTATTCTCTTAAGAATACCATTCTTTTTGTAATAGCTAACCCCATTCCCAATAATAAAAATGGAGCATGAAAAAATGAAGTGTTCCACTATTTCCCTTCAGCAATCTCACCAAATGTTATCGAAAGCTGTCTGTCAGTCACTGCAAATGTGAGATTTAGCCTGGGATTTAGACTTTAAGCTTTATCAGTGACTAGAACTAGTGACCACCAGCTCCCTTAAACCAAAAGGACAGGCAAATGAAGACAAGGCACTTTATATAACTGAAATTTAAGACACTAGCACACAAACCCAGATCAAGATCAAGGCTGTGCATATATTAAGTTCGAACTTTAAGATACTAGCACACAAACCCAGATCAAGATCAAGGCTGTGCATATATTAAGTTCGAACTTTTCATAAGTAGGTCATTTGTGTCGACTCAAAATATACATCCTGGCAACCTTGAAGATCCTAGTTTTTGATGGGTTTATGCTGGCATTCATATTCAATACACTCAATGCACAGTCTGCACACATATCCGATATCGAGTCTAGATAAATAATGCATAATGCATGACCATACACCAGACGAGTTGATGGATTAACCTGATCCTCACACCATCTGAGCTGTTGAATGTAGCTCGCATCTCTCGGTGCATTAGAACGTTCAATATCACAGCCCAATTTAAAAATCTTACCCAAGAAACTTCGATTCCTCTTAAAAGCAATAATCCCCTTGAAAGACGAAAACCTAAACCCTTGATACTAAAAACATGCTAGTGCTCATTTACACAGAAGAAATCAAAATTAATAGATTAAAGCCTTTACGTACCAGATTTCGGCCATTTCGCTGGAAGGTATCTGCCGGTGAAGGGACGAGTAGAATAATCTGGCAGCGTCTCTCTGCATGGACGAAAAAACCAAGAATCCGAGTTCAAAACTTAAAATAATTCCCCAGATAAACAGAAGGAATTTAAAAATAAGTTCGTATCACGTACCTCTTCTGGCGGATCATGCTTCTGCCCAGGAAGAATGTAAACCTTTTTCTCTGGCTTCGCCTTCGTGTCAGAACCACCTTTGGCACTCTTCGTCTTAGACTCTACTGTAACGCTGCCTTCTTCTTCTTTGATCGGTTTCTTTGTTGTTTTTTTGGGCCTCGAGTCTTCTTTTTCGGCATCGTTTCTGCTGTTCTCGGGCTTGGGAGTTTTGAAATTCTCATTATTGGACTGCTTGGAATTGCCACGAAACATTTTCTCTCTCTGGTTCTTCTTCGCTCTTAGTTTTGACTTCGCATCCTCTCTCCCTATCGGGTCTGCATTAAAAAGGTACGAAACGCTGCGTACGAGAAGGTGGTATAATCGGTTGAGGATGTCACACAAATTTAATTTAAATGAAAAATATGAAGAGGGTTTTCAAATACATTCAGTGTGAAAATTGGCCAACGGTAACTTCTCGCGTTTATGGTTTCGTATTTTTAATTTGGGTTTATTATTTATTTATGTTGGTATAGAAATTTCGGATTTATTATGTGTTTAGAACGATCAAGTTTTATTAGGTGTAAACTTTTTTTTAGATTAAAATAACTAGATGAAAAGTTTTGCAACCTCTAGAGAGTTGATATTGGATCCACAATAAATTCAGAGTTATTGATCTATATTAGCACAACCACTCAAAACCGTGGCTGATGAACACTGAAAGGTGATGTCAAAGCTTGCTCGCGTGCAACAATGGTCTTCCCCCATCATACTGTTATAGTCTTCCCTAAACACTTAATGATCTGCCCCGAGCCCGCAACAATGGTCTTCCCCCACCATACTGTTATAGTCTTTCACATTCGACAATCCAATATGAAACACCACCATATTGTTATAGTCTTTTACATTAGGCAATCCAATATGAAATGCGTGGAAAGTCGGAAAATGAAACGTGCCTACAACCAGAAAATGAAACGCGCTGACAGTGGAAGAAAGCCAGAAAATGAAACGCAAGAAAGCCAAAAAATGAAAGGCGGACAGTGGAAGAAAGCCAGCAAATCTGAACGTGGCAATCCCAAAGATTAATCATTTAAAGGTGGAAATCATATACTGCTATAGTAATTTCTTAATATGATTAGGTAAATGTTAAAAAGTAAACAGGTTAACGGATGCATTAAAAAATACAAGAAAGTTATGAAGAGTAAATCACATTCATTGATTTGGAAGGACGACTAAGAATATGCCAACATCTTCAATTTTTAGCCATCATATTATAATTTTAGATTAAAAGGTAATTAATTGTGCCCATTGTCAATAGGTGTACGCCTTTCGGTGTAACTAGTGTATGTGTAAAGTCAATTGCTTTTAGCTCTAGTGGTTGGGAGGAATGATTGTTATCCATCAATTCAAATCCCTATGCCTATGGGGTCCCTTGTCCCACAAACAATGGGGTCTCATACACCAATCACATCTCCCTCATACTCCAAGTAGAAAGAACATTTCCTTTTAGTGTAATAAGATTTTTTTTACTTTCCAATAGATATATAGTTATGCAAAGTTGATATTGAAATAGTTTACTTAATTTGGACAACAAAATTTTTCATTTATGACCTACATTGAAATATTTTTTAATCAACTCTATATTAAGCATTGAAGGAATTACACATTTGAAGTAGAAAACATCTATCCCCATAATAATAATTTTTTTATTTTCATCTACCTCTCTATATAAAGTTGATATAAATGATTTTACTTAAATTGTACATTAAAATAGTTTACTTATAACATATATAGAAATACATTTTTTTTAAACGCCATGTATAGACTCCATGTTGAACACATAATACATTGAAATATTTTATTTATGACCCACATAAAAATATTTTTTGATTATATTTTTAAATATTACTTGTTAATTTATTTATGATCTATATAAAAATATTTTTATATTAATACTTTTTAAATACCCATATCAATTCCATATTAAATATTGAAAAAATTATAAATCTCTTTTATATTGAACTATAGAAAATACCTTTAAAAACAATAATATTAATATTATCTTAATAACTATATATTTTTATTTAAAATTTTATTACACATTAATATTTTTCTAGTTAATTGTATATAACATCATCATTCAATAAGTGTGATGTAAAAGATTTCATATGAGATTCTCATTATTGAATGGTTTAGAATTGTCATGAGACATTTTGTTTGTTTCTTGCTCTTTTTCTTGTTCATGTTAGTTTTAATTTCACATACTCAAAGGTATGAAACACCATGTAGAAGTTTAGGATGTCACACACATTTAACTTAATTGAAGAATATTAAGAGGGTTTTCAAATACGTGGAAGCATATGATTAGTGTGAAAGTTGGTCATGGGTAAGTCCTCGCTTTAATGTGTGATCATTAACGCATGTTATAATTTTGATATGATCATGGTTTTGTTGTCGTATTTTCTTAGTCTTTTTAACTTGTGGTTATTTGTATGACTCAAAGGTTATTTCTAAAGGTTATTTTTAGAGTGGTATATATTTATGTTGGGATTTTATTATATATTAATATATTTTTTTATCAATTGTGTATGAGTTAAAATCACAATCATAAGTGTGATGTAAAAAAATTCATATGCATAATAATTAGAAGATAGAGATGATTTATAAGACATTAACTACATCTAATATTTTGTAAATTTGGAAATTGGCTTTTGTTCACAAGTCTTTAAGATGATGTGATAGTATCCTCCCTCATTGTGATATTGACATTGTTGACAGTTTTGGTGTTGGATATTGTAGATCCTCTTACTTGTGGTTGTTATTTATGTGATGTTATAGGCTATCTCTCTTGCTCTGATATTAACATCATATAAGGTTTCAATATGATACATTGTGAGCCCTCTTTGGCTTGTGGTTGTGATGTATGCGATATGACACACTATCTCTATAGTGACATTCTATGTTGGGCTTGTAGGATATTCTACAGTGGCATATCTCGACTTTGGGATTTTTTTCCATAATAATATCCATCTTCTCAATTGTGTTGTGAACTCTCACATGCATATCAATTATGAGACAAAATGACTTATAAGACATTACCTACATCAAAATCTTTTCCAATTCAGAAGCTAGCTTAAGGGGGCAAGTCCCTCAGTTGATGTGATAATTTCCTCCTTCACTATGGTACTATCATTGTTAGTGTAGTATGCCCAACAACACAACAGATACATCATCTATAATTAGATGTGGAATACACATTGTATAATAAAATAAACAACTTAAATCCAACTTGCATTCCAAATATAAATAGACACACATCCACATTCATTATTTTTCATGCCTATCATTTAACCCAAAATTATTATGAATGAGTTACTCCCAAACATTTATTCCAAATATGTTGAGATTGTCAAACATCATGCTTTCTTTCATTCCCCATCAACATGCATTACCAATTTTATGCACATATGTTAGATAATACATAGAGTTTAAGATTTAAGAAATGAGTATGCATAACAAAGATAATCCATACAAAGATATAAAGATGAGCACTTATATTTACTGAGAATGTTTTCCACCAAATCAATGGAAATGGAGCAATTCACCACCTAGTCATAGGAATCTCTTATATATTCCACCCCAAAGATGGGTTATGACACCACAAGGTGAAGGATATCTATTGTGGTTTATTTTTCACTCGACATGTCCCTTAATACTTAGAAATTAACCAAAACCATACACCTATCGTGATTCCTACAAGGAAAAACCCTTATAGGGATTCCCCCAACCTTCAATTAGACACACACTCCTCCTTCTTAGTGAAACACAACAAAAAATAAAGATTCTTATTGTCTACTACATAGACCCTTAGGAAATCAATGTCCTCATGTGCTCAAGTGTAGGTAAGGAGAATTTGATCCCTTGATTTCATATGGGTACCTAGATTGCTATACCTTGGATCACATACAATCAATAATCATCTCAAATTAATGGATGACAAGTTTTCAAGTTGCCTAGCCTCTATACTCACTCTACAACCATGGGTTCTCCCTTTAAGCTATTGCATGGCCTTTGCCACCACCAACAACTAGTATAACTTTCACAATGATCCATCAAACATATGAGTTTCTAATGTTGGCCATTACAAGTAACATTATGGAACATTATGGGTTTCTTCTTAGACATATAGTCAAAGTAGGTGTGAGATATTTTAATAAAGTATGAGGAAAATGTAATAATTATCTAAAGGACATGCATACCCCCTTTTCTATCCTTACCATGGCCTCATAAACTCCTTGTTTCTCCTTTTAAATATTTTGGCGGTTATTTTTATTATATATCATGTTTTCTCTTTTTGTACATAACCTTTAAGTGTAGCACAATAACCAAGCTCGCAACTCAAATTCATAACCATTTTCTCCTTTTAAATATTTTGGCGATTATTTTTATTATATATCATGTTCTCTTTTTGTACATAACCTTTAAGTGTAGCACAATAACCAAGCCCACAACTCGAATTCATAACCATTCACTAGTTGGTTCTTTACCTTGGGCTTTGAGTTAGGATTAATTTGTGGCATACCCATCTATGCATTTCCATCCAACATAGGAGTACCCACTTGAACCCAATTAAAATTTCATCCATTGGTCAAATTCACCATAACAAAATAAATTTGGATTATGAAAGAATCCCAATATACCATTATTGCATGCACATAATTATAACGTGGATGAAAAAATTAAGCATACTATAATTGAAATCATGAGAGACATGAAAAATATGCCTATAATGATTCTTAAAACATATTCACAGACATTGCATGCATGAACTCAATATCACAATAGAAAATAGATAATTAATTTCAAAAATAAAAAAATATGGAATGGGCACTTATCTTTTGATGAAACCAGATGTGTAATATAAATTAACCACAGAACCATAGGAATACCGTGCATATGCTATCCCCAAGTTAATATCTAAGTCAACCAAGGTGAAGAAACAAACTATTGGCTAGTAGCACACTCATCCCAAACCCATTTCTCTTATTACTTAGCCAATCCACTCCCTAAAGATCACTCCAAGCACCTCTTCTAGCAATCAATCAAATATGAAAAACATTCTCACTACCTTACACAACACATCTTTGACCTTTCCATTATTTACTATACAATTACTAAGACTAACATGTTATGCTATAATGAAGGTAAGAAGAGTCCCACTATTGGTGGCCTTCTTGGAAAGTCTAGTGGAGAAATCACCCCCCCTCCCCCCCCACAAAAAATAAAATAAAAAATTCAATGTGCACCAATATCATGTGGGAAATGGTTTCACAATCCCCCCTATATTCTATGCATACCTACAACCACACATTTCCCTTCCAAGGCCTATAAATTCCCTCTTCATTATGACGATTTAGGGAGTTAAGATATTTTAGAATGGAAGTACCTCTAGGAGAATGTAGCATGGAATCAAGTGAATGATAAAGTTAATTTACATTCTTTCATGACAAGGGAGAATGGAATGATAAATTATATGAAATCCAAAATATCTATACTAACCTTTCAAGGTACTCTCTCCATACTCCTTGTTTATGTGAGATGCACTTCCCTCTACCAACCTAATCATGCATTCGTATTTGGCTATGTGAGTCAAAATTGTCGGTGAGTTTATCTGAGGCATGCGATGGAAATGATGGGATTTTTTTATTTAACACCTAGTGAGAAAGTAATTTTTTTTACATGGACCCCTTTTTCATCCTCCCCTCTTGTGGACTCATATACCCCATGTGCCATCCTTGGCCATTATATACTATATTATAACATTGTAATTTTACATAACATAGAGTGCATTGTGGTAACTCTACCACATGGTCCATATAAAATATATCTATAACAATTCTATGCATAACTATAATCTAGTTGGGCCATGGCCTTGAGCTTTGCACTAGGAATCCATACAAAACATATTTACAACATTTGTATTACAACATCATTTATTTAAGCTTAAATGGATTGACACCCATCATAATAATCACATATTTACAATTATACACAATTTGATCCGACACCTTCCAAGGGTAAAAAATAGGGTACAACTTAGCCTTGTTGGCTAGACACCCATCCAAATGACCAGAACATTAATCAAATAATCAATTTAACCTATTATATTCCAAGAATTGAAAATAGGGTATTGCAGTGGTTTATCACTATAGCCACATATTTTTGATTTGGAATTTTATTCCACATTTATACTCCTCTTCTTAATTGTATTATAAATCATCCCTCATGCATAACAATTGTGAGATGAACATGCTTTGTAAGGAATTATCCACACCAAAAAAATTGTTAATCCATAAGGTGGTTTTATGGTGCAAGTCCCTAGGTTGATATAATAACATCCTCCCTCACTCCAACAATAATATTATTGGTGGTATTAGTGCCATGCCTCGTTGCTCGTCTTTAGCTTTCCCAATCCTTATCATTGTTATCTATGTGATTTCATAGGCTATATTATGTATCACGATGTTACATACTATCCATATTTCTATTTCTAAATTTTGTTCCACGTCAATATTATGCTACTCAAACTCAAGAACTTTCGCTTATGAACCTCTTTTCTTAAAAAAATGATAAAATCATTTTCTTCACAAAATGTACAAAATGTTCTCATAAATATCAAACAATTTGAATCATATTTAAGTTGCATAACACCATTCTTACAAAGAATATAAATTTGTAATGAGATTGTCAATGGTGTTTAACCAACCTCATGTGTCATGTGATTTCAATAAAGGATAAAGGAGGGTTAGGGATCTTTCATAGAAGTGACAATGTTTATTCATATATTTGCATTACATTTCTTCATTTTGGAGTTTGTTGTTGACATAGACAAAGAATAAATTGTAGTAAAGTGTCATGGTTTATGGAATACATAGGGTTCTTTACGAAGACATACCACCCTAGCTTCAACCTACATACAAAATCTTCATTAGAGGTCCCTTTGATATGATGACATTAGGCTTTTTAAATAAAGTATATTTAAGATCAGAGTTAAAAAATGGACACAACTTATGCATTACAAATACATTTGATTTTAATGTAGATTATGTTTTGATCATAAACATGTGGTATCTTTGTGTACAACAACAAAGTTTTCACATAGCACTAAAGGATAAATAGAAAATCCTCCTATTGGAAAGTCTTAAATATGGATCACCTCAGGCATAACCAAGCAAGACATCAAAGAAACTTACACCTACAATTTTAGCAAATGTTATTGTTATCTTTCTAGTAGGCATGACAAAGACATTGCCATGGTCATGCATTGGATTCATTATCAAAAGAATCTTACGTGAAGGGGAAAATGAGGCAGGAACCATATTGTATCATTGGGATAGGGACCCAACCCTTATGGTTCCATTAAATTACATACAAATATTATTGGTGATAGAAACTCTAATAGTTGGTGAAATCCCTCAACATCTTACCTTTAATAATGCAATATGGATGCACTCTCCTTTACCCTCTTCCATGGATATGGTTAGAAACCATGACTTTTAGGGGATTGATTATATATGCATGTGCCACATATAGGTCCAAGACTCATCCCCCATGGATTTGAGCTTCTATAGTTCCTTTTTAATAGCAAAGGTCCATTTCCTTCAACTCTAGAGAAAGTAACTACTTCCTCATTTGTTCACAACTCTCATGGGTACATTGTAGATGTCAATCTATCATTTAAGGATGTTGTATCAACTTCAATCCTTCACAATTATACCTAGAACCCTCATAGAGATGTTTTAGGGGACAAGCTTACCTCCATTCGCACTGTCACCATGGCTAAATTAGTCAAGTGTTAGTCCGGTCTCTATGAGAAACATGTGCTCATTTGATGGTTTGTTGACATATTGTAATGAACCAAATGCTTAAGATATCATAACAGAACAAAAGTACACACCATGTAAAAAATGTGAGTGTGGAACACAAGTCCAATATAGATAAGTTACACAATAACTCCTTAAAGAATAAGAGAACCTCCTCCACATCACCAAATGCATTCATACCTCACTATTTCCATGTCACAATAATGAATACATAATATCTATATATACATATTCACACACTACACATGAAGCCCATTTACTATTAGGTCGACCCTATTACGCATATATTTACACATTACATGTACATTTAGCCCCATATATGTCCCCCTTGGGTCATAACATAGTACCCTCCTTCAAAAATATTTGTCCTCAAAGATTTGAAACTAAAGGCTTCACATGTGATGAAACCAAGTAATATGATTTTCTTATGTTCCTGATTTATTCTTTCTATTGATGATGATCCATCCATCCAAAATCAATTCTTTTCGGTCGTAAACCTTGGGGGCTAGTTGTTGCATAATTTTCTTTCCCTTGATTCCATGTATTGTTGTTGAAGCTTCTCCAATTTGTAGTTGTTGTTGGCCTCTGATAATAGCTTGTTGAAGAGTGGTTTTGTGATGTCGTGTTCCATGAATATTGACAAGTATTCCATCTTATTCCTTGATAATGATGATATCGTCCTTCTTGTCTTCTTTGAAATTTTTCCTGGTGATGAGGGTGTCAGTATGGTTTCATATTTGATGGTTTTTCTTCACTTTTCACACCCATTTAATCTATCTTCTTTTCAGAGACACTAAAATCCTCAATCATCTTTGCTTGGTTTTTGATTACTCTAGCCTTGGAGATAATAACATCATATTTGGCATGTACATCCTCTATATGGATTTCAACTTCTTCAAGTATCTTCTGTTGACCTTCTGGAATATTCACTAGTACATATTGGAAAAATTTTGACATTCTATTTGCGACGTTATGGACAAAATTGGCCATACTATCGAAAAATAGAGGAAATTTTAATTTTTTTTTTTTCCATATTGCCTGATAACGTCGCTCTTGCGACGTACTACAAAAACATGTCGCTCTTTCGACGAAGCTAGGAGAGCGTTTCTCTTGCGAAGAATTCAATTTTTCATCTCTCTTGCGACGTTGGTAAACTATGTTATGGAAACTATGTTTTCCCCATCCCAACGGTCACCTAGTATTTGACCAAGTCAACTTTGACTTGGTCAACTATCGTCTAAATTACGACGTTATAAAATCTATAAATATGTTGCATTTTACGAATGCTGCAACAAGTTTGCTATAATAATGATAGTTCAAAAAGGGTATAAGCTAGTCTTCTTGGTGAACAAAAAACATGTATTTTTTCAGTATATGTCTGTGGGGAAGAATGTTAGAAAACATTAGAGGTGGGGAAAAAATTAAAGAGGGTGAAGAGGGTGACAATAAATTTTATTTCCCTTGCAAAAAGTTTTGTACTAGACGTTCCGAAAGAGTTTTAATAGCAACAACTAAAAAACATTGTAGAAAATATGGGCACATGGATGGGGGATCAAATGAATATCATCCCATGGTAATTATCTATATATACATTCATTATTTGTTTTAATATTTATTGTATTCTCAAAATTTTATATTGTTTTATACATGCACTAATTTTTCATGATTGTTTGTAATTATAAAGTTAGATTCCCCCCC
>ML782960.1:329748-351072 GCA_009831015.1 Picea engelmannii | reverse complement strand
CCCCCCCTAACTTTATGCACAAAGCACCAAGTAGTAGCATAAATGGTGTTGTACAAGATGAAGAACTTGAAGCAGATAATGAAGATCAAGTTAATGATCCCATGGAAGTAGATGACAATAATAACATAGTTCAAGATGATGGGACAAATCAAATGATCCAAGACTTATTCAGTCATCCAGATGAGGATAATGGGGACAATAGTGATGGTATTTATGATGAACCTCTGATTGAAAAGACAAATAAACAACTTTATAAAGGGTCAAGAGAAAATCTTCTCTCCACTACATTGTTGCTGGTGAACTTAAAGGTTACGAATCATTTTTCAAACACTTGTATGACACAGATACTAAGGTATGCAATACGTTTCATCACATCTACATAAAGGTTGACTTTTCCCCATTTTTTTAGTGTTAATTAATGTGTAAAATAAAAATACAATATTTACAATTACTATTCTTTACATTAACTATTTATTTTTTATGTTTTAGATTGTTAGGTGAATTTCTATTATGCTTGTCAAATATTTACCTCACACATATCGATATTTACATGCCATTATGAAAGACATTGGAATGGAGTATCAAAGTATAGATGCACATCCTGATGATCATATTATATATTATGGAGAACATGCGTCGAAAACATAATGCCCGGTATGTGGTATCAATAGATATCAAACCGATCAAGTAACAAAAATGGTCCCTCGAAAGGTTCTCTGGCATATTCCCATAATTCCACGTTTGCAACGATTGTTTAGGTGCCAAAACATAACGCAATTTATGGATTACCATGTACAAAAGAGAATTGAAGATGGCGTTCTTCGAATGCCTGCAGATGGTTATTCATTTAAGGAAATTGCTGCAAAATGGCAAACATTTACAGATGAACCTCGTAATGTTAGGCTTTTATTGGCAATTGATGGTGTTAATCCATTTGGAGAGCTTCGGTATGTTTACTCAGTGTGACCTATTTTTTTTATCACCAATAATATTTCTCCTTGGATGTCAATAAAGAGGGAGCACATAATGTTGACAATGATTATTCCAGGTATTTGTTTACATTAATTTTTTGAATTAAAATTTTTCATTTTTCTCTTTTTTTACATAACATATTTTATTTATTTATTTACGTATATATACATACCATAGTAGTAATTTCAAACAATTAGGTAAGTACCAAGTTAAATATATGAATGTGTATATCAAGCCTTTTATCGACGATGTACTAAAGTTATGGTAGGGCATCACTATGCATGACATACGCAAACCAATTGGGCAGAAGAGATTTCAATGCCGTGGAATACTTTTATGGAAAATTCATGATGGCCTAGGACTAACACATTTTTGTTGTATGTAACGTTCCATATTCCACGTTGAATAATATATAATTAATTGAATATATCATGCATGTTGTTTAAATAATCATTTCGTATTTTAATAATTCACATTAATTCATTTGTTGTAGGTCTTCAAACAAAGGGTAAATTTGCATGTCCAGTTTGTGGTCCTAAGATGAAATCTCATTGGTCAAAAAGTTTAGGAAAGGAGGTGTTTGATGAGTATAGACAATTCTTCTCTAAGAACCATAAGTATCGTACTACTGAAAAATATCTTTTCAATGGGAAATAAGAGACTGGACTAAAACCACAAAGAATGACACCTTTCCTATGGAAGTTGGCATATGAAAGAATTAATCCTTGAGGTACACATTTTGTTTATGTATCATAAATGGAATCATGTTTTGAAATTTTGTTTTAATTATTCATTTTATTTTACCGCATTTGATAAATAGTGTTCTGATTTTTTTTATTCTTCATCAATGTCGTCATTGTGAAGGTAGTAATAATGGGCTTCCATGAGGAATGAAATGTTATCCCACTCAATTCATGAGGTTTCCTTACTATAAGGACCTAAAAAAAGTTCATTTATTTCATACACTGCATATTGGGAAGAATGTGACAAAAACATTATGGCAAATCATAGATGGCATGAGGGATAAAGAAAACATTGTCAAAATTTGTAATGACATTCAGGAAGCCAATCATGCAATGCAAAGTGTGATATGATCAAATAACGATGGAGACCAAAATAACCTTCCATGGTTATTAAGAGAGCAACAAAGCAATGGTGTAAAAGAGGTCATTCAAAAAATTAAATTTCTCACAGGTTTTTGTTCAAACATAAAGAATATCTTAACGAAGAAAGGTGAATTTGGTGGGGTAAAAAAACATGATTGACATACCTTCATTAAGGTAATTAATCATTTTAGTATTCATATTTATATATTGGTCATATACATTTTTTGAGATATATTTTTTTTTTTTTCTAGTTTTGAACAAGTCGCGATTCATTTTTATTGTTACAGTATGTTCTACCTCTATCTCTCCCAAACTAATTTGACAACAACATCAAACAATTTATATATGATCTTGGAAAATACATGAGGTAAGATGCTGCAATATCTATGAAAAAAAAATTCAATTTTTTGTTGTACTTAATGACATGTGTTTTACTTGTAATGTAATATCATGTATTATGTTTTGTTGAAACATGTTATTTTCTCATGTCATGATCTGTAGATGGTTGTCATTGAAATAAATCCATGAAGATGATATAAAGTATTGGAAGAGAGAAATTCCTTGGCTAATGTGTGAAATACAGAAGTATCTACCTCCAACATTTTTCAATGCACAAGAACACTACCTCATACACCAAGTTGAGGAGATTGAAATGTGTGGACTTGTACACACAAGGTCAATGTGGATGGTGGAGAGGAACTTGAAATAATTGAAGGCTTTGGTTAGACAAAGATCATGTCCTGAGGGTTCTATGGTGGAGGGATATATGGTATATGAATCCATGGTTTATTCAATATCTTCCTAAATTAGCAGTGCAAGATATGCATGCAGTGGATTGCATTTGGGATGTGAACTCCATCAATTTTTTTGAAAGGGAGCAGTTGTTGGGGAAAGGTACAATGAAAAAAGTGTGAGGTAATTAAATTGTGGATATTTTTAATAAATATAATTTTTTTGTGTATATGATCACACTCAGTTAATATTTATTCTTTCATCATTTATTAATATTTACCATGGTTATAACTAATATTTGATATTGGAGAATTATGATTTTTTGATCGGTCGGTTGCTCAAGATTGGGATTCACTACATTTATACATTGCAAACAATCTTGACTGGATGAAGGTATGGATTGATAGATGTAAAGAACATCATGGTGGTAGGTTATCATGGAAAGAACTGTTTGAATTGGTTAGAGAAGCTCGTTGTAATGGAGATTCCGATGTTATGCAGAGGAAAATAGATTTAGCATATTGTTTGAAAGATGGAAAGGCAAGCAAATTCACCCATTTCATTTAGTTATTCTATATTATATTAATGTGAATATAGGTGTGTTTTTTTCATATTATACTTTCCAAGTTATATAAATTTGTTTATTATTAATTGACAATGCCTCTTTTACATGTCTGGCATATTGCAGTTGAAACACCACAAGGCTATGTGGTGCAATGGTCGTAAATTTTGCATCAAACGGTTGAATGAAACCAGAAAAAATTATGATAGTGGGATAACTATAGTATTTCGGGTCACTAATGTTTCCTCTAGGAGTGACAGACGTCCTCGAGAATATGAAAATAGATACTATGGGTTTTTGAATGATATAATTGAGTGTGACCTAATTCCTTCAAATTAGTTTTGTTCTATGTAAAATGGTATATGTTACGAATGCATGAACATGATGAGGAAAGAACTGTTATTCAACATGCCAATGGATTTTCGATGATTAAAACAACATTTTTTGAAAAAGAAAATGATCGCTATGTTTTCCCAAGTAAGTGTGAACAAGTCTTTTACTCAAAGGTTCCAGGTAAGAGGGATTGGTCATTTGTTGTTAGATATGATCCAAGAGGAAGGCCAGTAAAGTATACTGCAGATGAAGAAGATGAAATTGAAGAAGAAGATGATGTAGAGCTAGAGAAGGAAGAATATGGGTCGATAGATGAAGAAGACAAAGAAGATGAACCGAGCATAGGAGACAATGCACCATTTCTTGATGATGACATCGATGAAGATATGCTTGAAAATGACATTGATGATGATGATGATATCATCAATCCTTTCTACATTGTTTCTAAACCAGATGCTGATACAGATGTCGAGTTGGATGATCAAGAAGAAGATACAAAAGAAGTATGATACAAATGTTGCATTGGTCGATGAGGTACATACCTAGATATTTTATTTTGTATGAATTATTCTCTTTAAATAAATTTTTTATGTGGGTTAATTACATGTTTTTAAGTTTTATTTCATTTTTGTTTTGGTAGTTTATATGCATGATTACTATGTTGCTTTTGTTTGTTTTCTATTTTATAGATTGGGTATTGGGGAATTGAGAGCGATGTGAGGGGGGGGAGGGGCCATATGAGCTTCCACCTTCACGTGGTTGGCCTTGTTTAGTAGAGAATAAATTATTCTCGAAACCAAGAGAATTTCATTCATTCATCTTTATACTCAAAGATCACTCACAACCCCACTCTATATACCATCTCATCTCGTCCTCGTTTCATTTTAATTTTCTTGGTCAAATTTTAAAGGAAACAACTATTAAAAGACATATTGAAGAAATTTCAATGTTGGCCCCATTCACTTCTCACTATGCGGGGTCGATGCATGACATTTGTGGTGGGTGAATTGGAAGTTCCATGACATTTCAAGAGAGTTCCAACAAAGATTCTACAGATGGAAACAACAAATGATGAAAATGAGATGCCCATTATGAACGTTGTTGCAAACATGGATGATCTCAAATATTATGTGGGGACATCAAACAAATTTGAGTCTTGAAACCATCACATACCATCAAGGCATGTGTCTAGTCTAACCATGTTGAAGTTCGATGCATACATGCACAATTTGAAGAAATTTCACTGCTCACTATGCGGGGTCGGTGCAAGATGACATTTGTGATGGGTGTATTGGAATCACCATGACATTTCAATAGATTTCAAAAAAATATTCTATAGATGACAATGAAGAATGATGATAGTGAGACATCCATTATATTAAACGTTGATGAAAACATGGATGATCTCAAATATTATGCGGGGACATCAAACATCCTTAAGTATTGAAACCCTCCCATACCTTCAAGGAAACTATCTAGTCTAACCATGTCAAATTTCGATGCATACGAGAACAGATTGCAAACATTTCAACATTATCCCCATTCATTGCTCATTGTACAATGTCGGTGGAAGAAATTTGTGATGGGTGTATTTGAAGTTCCATGTCAAATTTCAAGATAGTTCCGACAACAATTCTATAGAAGGGAATGACAAACATTGGCAATGAGACGCGCACGATG
This sequence comes from Picea engelmannii, assembly GCA_009831015.1. Taxonomy (NCBI): domain Eukaryota; kingdom Viridiplantae; phylum Streptophyta; class Pinopsida; order Pinales; family Pinaceae; genus Picea; species Picea engelmannii. The sequence goes on along the minus strand of ML782960.1, from coordinate 345,687 downwards.
AATGTTGATGAAAATGTGGATGATCTCAAATATTATGTGGGGACATAATACATCCTTGAGTATTGAAACCCTCCCATACTGTCAAGGCATGTGTCTAGTCTAACTATGCCAAATTTTGACACATACAAAAACATATTGAAGAAATTTCAACGTTGGTGCCATTCATTGCTCACTATGTGGGGTCGGTGCATGAAATTTGTGGTGGGTGAATTGGAAGTTCCATGAAATTTCAAGAGAGTTCCAACAAATATTATACATATGTAAACGACAAATGATGACAATGAGACATCCATTATGAACATTGATGCAAACATGGATGATCTCAAAGATTATTTGGGGACATCAAACAACCTTGAGTATTGAAACCCTCCTATACCATCAAGGCATGTGTCTAGTCTAACCATGTCGAATTTCGATGCATACATGCACAAGTTTAAGAAATTTAAATGTTGGCACCATTCACTGCTCACTGTGCGAGGTCGATGCAAGATGACATTGGTTATGGGTGTATTGGAAGTGCCATGACATTTCAAGACAGTTCCAAAAAATATTCTATAGATGGAAATGAAGAATGATGACAACTAGAAATCCAATATTATATTGAACTTTGATGCAAACATGGATGATCTAAAATATTATGCGGGGACATCAAAGATCCCTAAGTATTGAAACCCTCCCATACCTTCAAGGAAACTATCTAGTCTAACCATGCCAAATTTCAATGCATACATGCACATATTGAATGTATGGTCTACGTTGGCCCCATTCACTGCTCACTGTGTGGGGTCGGTGGAATAAATTTGTGATGGGTGTATTTGAAGTTCCATGTTGATCAAATTTCAAGGTAGTTTCGACAACAATTCTATAGAAGGGAATGACAAACATTGGAAATGAGATGTGCGTGATGAACGTTGATGCAAATGTGGATGATATCAAATATTATGTGGGGACATCATACATCCTTGAGTCTTGAAACCCTCCCATACTATCAAGGCATGTGTCTAGTCTAATCATGTCAAATTTTGATGCATATAGGAACATATTGAAGAAATTTCAACGTTGAACCCATTCACTGCTCACTATGTGGGGTCGATGCATGACATTTGTGGTGGGTGAATTGGAAGTTCCATGCAGGGATGATTTTAGGGGCTAAATTTCGCTCATGGGCTAATTTTCCATGGATTTTCCAAAACAAATATTCGCTATTCTAAAAATGATTCACCCAAATTCTATAGGATAAAATTATTTTACCTTAAAAATCACCAAAATTTTATACAAACTATATAAAATCCTTAGAAATTTGAATGTTTTTACAAAAATGTCACCAAACATTTATAGTTGGCATTTGACAGATTAGTAAAATTTGCCAAGGTTTCTACATTTTAAAATAAATTTCCATGCTTAAAAACATGCCCGGTTCCATGACATTTCAAGAGAGTTCCAAAAACATTATACACATGGAAACGATGAATGATGATAATGAGACAACCATTATGAATGTTGATGCAAACATGGATGATCTCAAAGATTATGTGGGGACATCAGAAATCCTTGAGTCTTGAAACCCTCCCATACCGTCAAGGCATGTGTCTAGTCTAACCATGTCGAATTTCGACGCATACATGCACAGTTTGAAGAAATTTCAACGTTGGCCCCATTCACTGATCACTATACGAGGTCAATGCAAGATGACATTAGTGATGGGTGTATTGGAAGTGCCATGACATTTCAAGAGAGTTCCGACAAATATTATATAGATGGAAATAACAAATGATGGCAATGAGACATCCATTATATTGAGCATTGATGCAAACATGGATGATCTCAAATATTATACGGGGACATAAAACATCCTTAAGTATTGAAATACTCCCATACCATCAAGGCAACTATCTAGTTTGACAATGTCAAATTTCAACGCATATGGGAACAGATTGAAAAAATTTCAACGTTGGCCCCATTCGGTGGAAGAAATTTGTGATGGGTGTATTGGAAGTTCCATGCCAAATTTCAAGATAGTTTCAACAAGGATTCTATAGAAGGGAATGATGAATGATGACAATGAGAGGTGCATGATGAACGTTTATGCAAATATGGATGATATCAAAGATTATGTGGGGGCATCATACATCCTTGAGTCTTGAAACCCTCCGATACTGTCAAGGCTTGTGTCTAGTATAACCATGTCAAATTTCGATGCATACAGGAACATATTGAAGAAATTTCAACGTTGGCCCCATTCACTCCTCACTATGTGGGGTCAGTGCATGACATTTGTGGTGGGTTAATTAAATATTCTATGACATCAACTCGACTTGGTAATTCAATAATCAAACCCTCCTCAAGTATTATGTGGGGACATAAAAAATCCTTAAGTATCAATATTTAAGTGTTATATGTTTGCTAAACAATATTTAAAATTTCATAAAGTAAGTAGTTTAGATCCTTCTTAAATTCCAAATTTCATAATGGTGGAGAGGACTCCCTCACCATGACATGTAAAAATCCCTCACCCCACTAGGTGTTGTTCATAGCGCTTGAGCTCATGAAGGTTCAATTAGGGCTCAATGTCATTGTTTCCCCCCTTGACCATGTTTAGGAAATAAGACTCATTTCCAATGCATAAAACCTACTAATGGTTCCCACATCCCACTCATAGGATTTCAAACAACCCATACAATGGACTCATGTGTTGGCTCGAGCACTCATTCAAGTCTCTTGAGCTCAAGAATATTCAACAATATCTTGAGGCACTTGTTTTCCTTCCTCAATCATGGTAAAGATCCTATGATATATAATCAGTGCACAAAACATCCTAATGGAGTCCATATCCAACTCTGATGATAAAAACCCCTTAGATAGGGCTTGTCTTATGATTTGCAGGTGTTGTTCATGGTGATTGATCCTAAGAAGTGATGTTTAGGGAATAAGGTCCAAGTTTTTGCCTCCCCTACCCATGGAATTTGATCTCAAGAAGGTTCAGTTAGGGATTAAGACCCTTCTTTCGCCCTTAACCATGTTAATCCCTCAAGACCCATTTCTATTGTACAAAACCTACTCATGGCACCATATCCTTTTTTGGATTCTAAATAAAACCAACTACAATCCTGAGAACCATTCCTAATGGGGTGTCTGACACATTTTTATTTAGGGAATATGTTGTGGTTTAATCATGGTACTTGTATTCCTCAAATAGTCCAAAAATAACCTACAAGGGTCCTATGTGATGGCTCAAGGACTCGTCCAACACTATATTCTGAGAAGTTGTGTGGGTTGTAGTTGTTGTTCATAGAAGTTAAGCCTAAGAATGTTCACTTAGGGAAAAAGTGCCTTGTTTCCCTCCCTCGAGCTTGGTTAGACCTTGAGACCTATTATTGGTTCAAAACTAACTTATTCATGGTGCCCAAATTCCACTTGGAGGTGAATGATATGTTACATAGGTCATGTGTGGTGGTTTGAATACTTGTCTATGGTTCTTGAGCTTGAGAAGCAAGGTTTAGGGTTGAACACTCTTGTTTCCTTTCATCAACTATAGTCATGAACCTAAGACCCATCCATGATCAAGAAGACCTCATAATGTTACCCATATTCAACTTGTATGCCAAAGACTCCCTAGAGAGGACTCATGTCATGGTTTTTAGGTGTTGTCGATGGTGGTTGAGCTCGAGAAGGTTTAGTTAGGGATTTAGGCCATTGTTTCCAACTTTCCATGTTTATGCCTCTACACCTATTTTCAATGTACAAAACCTAATCGTGATGCCTATATCCCTCTTAAAGGCCAAAGTTCTGTTATGTTGGTTTGAGTACTTGTTCAAGCCTATTGAGCTTCAAAATCTTCAACAATATTATAAGGCACTTGTTTTCATTCTTTAATGATAGCTAAGGTCTTGTGACCCATCCATGGTCTTGTGTGGTGACTTGAGGACTTGTTCATGGTACTTGAGATAGATATGATATGTTTGTGGATTGAGTTTTTGTTTCCCTCCCTTGACCATGGTTAAGGGATTGAGACTTGTTTCCCTACCACAACCATGGTCAAGGCCCTAAGACCCATATGTAGTATGAAAAAAATATAAATGGCAGTCATGTCCAAATCTTAGGCCAAAGACATTGAAGTGAGAGCTCATGTCATGATTTCTAGGTTTTTTTCATGGCACATGAGCTTGAGAAGGTTCAATTATGGATTAAGTCCTTTACTCCCCCCTTAACCATTTTTAGGTGTTAAGATCCATTTCTAGGGAACAAAACCTACTCATGGAACCTGTATCCTACTTAGAGGCCTTCAAGGAAGCCTTACAAATGAGTGATGTGTTGGTTTGAGGACTCATTCAAGGCTCTCGAGCCTAAAAATATTAAACAATATCCTAAGGTACTTCTTTTCCTTCCTCAACCATGGTTAAGGCCTCTCTACCCGTCCTTACTGCAAAAAAACTCCTAATGGTGTCCTTATCCAACTCTGATGCTTATAAGGACCCCCTAAAGAGGGATTGTGTTGTGGTTTCTATGTGTTGTTCAGGATGATTGATCCTAATAAGTGACAATTAGGGCCCTCATATCCCACTCAAGTGATACAAAACCCTAACCATGTACCCAATAACTATTCCATGTGTGGAACCAAGACATGTAATTTTTAGGGCCTTTGTTGTGGTTTAATCATGGCCCACCCATATCCGTATAGTAGGCCAAAGATACCCTATGAAGGTCCCGTGTCATGGTTCAAGGATGATTTCAATGACATAACTTGAGAATCTTCGTGGTTTTTCTTTTTGGTGCTTGACTCGAGACTCTTCATTTAGGACATAAGGCCATTATTTCTCTCCCTTGACATTGGTTATACCTTAATACTAATTATTGGTTCATAAATAACGTAGTCATGGATCCCATATCCCATTTGGACATTAATGATACCCTATAAAGGTCATATGTGGTGGTTTCAGGACTCATCCTTGGTGCTTGAGCTTTCTAATTAAGGTTTAGGGACGAAGGATCTTGTTTCCCCCCATTTAACTATGATTAATGACCCAAGACCCATCCATGATGTCTAAGACATTGTAATGATGCCCATGTGTTGAATACCTGAGACCCATCTACTTCACACTAAACAGTTGGTCCATAGAACTATATTCTATGGCCTAAAAGTTAGGTTTTTGGCCCACACCATGATATATATATATATATATATATATATATTAAAATTTAAAAACATTATATATTAATAATATTAAAATTAAAAAACATTACATTAAAAAATTATTTATTAATTATATTAAAAAAGCCATTATATAAAATTTTATATATTAATTATATTAAAATTTAAAAACATTAAAAAAAACAAAATATAAAAAAAAACAGAAAAAAACAAATTTCAGACAAAAAAATTGCTCGTTCCCATTCACGATAGCAAGCACTAGAGAAAAACAGGGTGTTCTTGCACCCATATAGTAGAGAGAAACCCCACCATTCCAATACTAGGCGTCCATCTAGCAGAGAAAACCCCCACCCGTTCTTGGACTAGGTGCATGAGAGAAGCTCCCATTTGGACTACAACATTGCAGCTTCGATTTGGACATTGACAGAGGCAAAGGAGCCAAACCTGTGGAGTGGAGATATTCAAGGGTTGACATCATGCCGCATAAATCAATAATGGGTCTCCAAGCTCTGAGATTTTTACTAATTAGTTAATGGTTATGAGTTATTTTCTTTGTTGTTTACAAGGTTTCCAAGAAAATTATAGTCTAGAAACCCTATGTTTCCCATCCTTGCATACCCATTGCCCTATATATACATTCCAACCTAGTTTCTTCTATTGACTAAGTCTTCCAGAGCATGGATTGGATTTGAAGCATGGACAGGGTCCGTAACTCACCTTGCTTCATAACATGGACAGGGCTCGTAGCTCACCGTAGCATCCTCCTTGTGAATTATCATCGTAGCTTCTAAGAAGATCATCATAGATCACCATATCTTATAAGAGAGTGTTTTTCCTCATAAATGATCCTCTATATGCAACTCGATCCTCTTGCAAAACAGAGTTGCACTGATCTCCAATACAAAAACACTACATCTACCGGGTTGTGGGGAACATACCCCTCATCCATATGAATAGTAACAAATTATTCATGAATATCATAACCTATATGTTAAATATCAACATCTCTTTGATCTCCATTCTCTTGTTCCCAGTCATAAAAAACATTACAAGAAGAAAATGGTTCATGGATGGCATTGTTTCTGTCACATTCTTCTTTAGAATATGGTTCATGGTTGGAATTGTTTCTGTCACATTCTTCTTTAGAATATGGTTGTTATTCTAATGGAATATGGTTTCTATTATAATGGTTCATGGATGGCATTGTTTCTGTCACATTATTCTATTATAATGCCTTAGACAATATCCTTCAAGTGGAATATGGTTGCTATTATAATTCCTTAGAATAAGGTAAACTTTTGCATGTAGATTACTCTCTAAATTTATTAGGAAGATCACATTGGACAAGTGTAAATTCCAAGCACGTATCTACACAAGAAAAACTTCACTCCATTGATTTCCTTATTAGTTCTTATGTTGCATTACATTTGATCTACACTTTATCAATTTCATTACACCTACTTCCTCTATTTCCCTTACAATGTGGTACTCCACATCAATATGCTTATGATTAGAACTATAATTTGTCTTCTTAGTCATTACAATAGTGCTTTGGCTATCACATTTGATTTCTAAACTAGCCTATTTGATAGCAATATTGTTTCATAATCTCAATAACCAAAATGTGTCTTTGATAAATTTTGTTGCAACAACATATCTTGCCTTTGAACTAGAAGAGGCAATGATGGTTTGTGTCTTACTCATCAAACTCATTAATCATTGGAACAAATAAAATACATTTTCACTTTTGGACATTTTCTTGTCCACATATCCAACCCAATCTTCATCGACAAACCCATGTAAGTCAAAACTATCATTACCTTGATCTTGATGACTAAGACATAGACGTTGGTTCCTTATACATACGATAATATTATTTTAACAACCATCAAATGTTCCTTTCTTGGATCAAACATAAATATGCTCCCTATTCCCACTAAAGAAGGTGTAATTCCTTCTCACATGACCTCAAGAGGGTTGATCCTCATTTCCCTAGTAACTTTCAAGCTTCCATGTTTAGGGACCAATTGTGCAAGAATTCATTGAGGAGGGTCAATATCAATTATATATAGCTTAGGTTAAAACCCCCCTCTACTTTTGTACCCTACACCAATAGTATTCTTGGATGAAGATAAGGAAAAGGAAGACTGGAAAAATGTGTAGAAAGATCCTAGGTACCATGGCAAGGGAGACACTAGCAAATTTGTGGCATATGATTTGAAGAAGGATTGTAGATATTAGCAGTAGTTAATTAGTAAGAGAGAAAGTAACAATAGCTACATCATAATTTTTTTTTCATAAGGGTGTGAAAAAAATCAAGCTGGGAGGTGATGACGGGCCTCCCAATTGTAGTATCATGAGGCCCATTTTTAAGATATTTTGATCATCTTTGTAATTTATGAGACCTCTATTAACCATGATTAATATAATTGTGTTGGGTTTTATGTAATTTATTGATTATGAAATGATTTGGATGATTGAGTGGGTGTTTTAACCTATTTTAGATACGATTTTGATGATTTCATGCACACCTAAGGCCCCACTAACATATGGTTCAAGAAGGTTGAAGTTCAAGGATTCCCTTCACCAACATTGCATGAGAGAAAATGGGGATTGTGTCCCCCTAATCAACCTCCAAGGATTTACAATCCTACAATCACCCAAGGAACCTAATTCATCATCATATCCATTTAAATCACTAAATGGGAGAGGATAACCTAGAAAAAAATAGGTCCCTAGAACATGCAACTATGCAACTATGCAAATTGAGCAACTATGCAACTTGAGAAACTTGATATTGAGCTTACTTATGCAAATTATGCAACTATGCAACTTATGCAACTTATGCAACTATGCAATTTTATGCAAATTTATGCAACTATGAAGCTTATGCAACAAGACTTTGATGATATTCTAACTTGATATTGAGCTTACTAAGGAAAAAAACGCCATGTCATCTAATATCTCATCAATCAATGGATTAGGGAACTTCTCCTTGATGGTGATTTTATGAAATTCTCTATGCAACTATGCAAGGAACAACTTGATATTGAGCTTACTTATGCAACTTATGCAACAAGACTTTGATGATATTCTAACTTTATATTGATTTTACTAAGGAAAACAATGCCATAAGTTATGGAAGACTAAGTCATTGGAATTTATGAAGACCGAGGTCTAAACAAGTCCACACATACCCACTACATTTCCTAAATAAGAATGCACACATTTATGAGTTGTGAGCTAAATAATATAAAAAAATTCATTTTTTTGGGGGATTGGTTAATTTCTATAGTTTCTTTGAGGAAACTTAACCAAATATTAAGAGGGAATTTCGTAGGTGACTGTCACCCAAATTAACATAGACTCACAATGGTTCTTAACATAAAAAGGTGTGATATATAACACTAGAAAGAGTTCTACAATACACACATATATTTTGTGAAAGTTTATGCAACCATTCAATAAGGATGCCACACTACCTATACAAGACTTATTATTAATTCAATTGATTTTCATATGAATAAAGATATTTTGTATTGACTTGATAGGATGTGCTCACTTGCAAGTGAACCTAGGGATTTGTTGATTTGGTAATCTCATTTCTTGAAGTTGGTTGGGAATTTTGTCACATCAAATATAGTTGCAACTTTACAACAACATTTTTATTCGCCATGTATGAGGCATGATGTTGAGAACCACCTCAATTTTTTTGTTGCATGTTCGATTGCTAAATTGAAAAATCACCATTTAGGTATGTATAATATTTTGATTATGTCCTCTACATATTATGGATCTGTCAGTGTAGGTTTATGGTTCACCAATGGATAAATTCTAACATGAATGTATGATTCACCAATGGATAAACTCTAACATGAATGTATGGTCTTTATCATTGATCTTAGTACATGTAAATAAATATTGCATCTTATTTAGAATTGCAGAACTAAATTGAAAATTTGCATTTTGAAAAGCATATCATTTATTTGGAATTGAAGTTAGGAATTTGCATTGTGTTCATATTCATTTATTTTACTTGCCGAGTCATAACATCATTAGTTTCATGACTGCACCTTTTTTAGTAAGCAAGACCACTAAAAGTAATGCTTATACTTTAAAATTGATTATTAACAATTTTGTTTTCTAGGGTGCACAAACTAGCTTAGGATTTAGAGCCTTGGAATAAGATTTTGTTAGTAAACTTCTCCAAGGATATTAAATCAACATATGTGTCTAACTAAGGGAGTGGAGAAATCCATTGTATAATCAGTAATATCAGGAGGCTCCGCTTACACTGGAGTTAAGCACAAGGTTGCGTGAGGTTGGTTGAAGGGATATCCCTTGATATCTTCTTAGCGTTAGATATATTTCTGGGGATCTAGATCTATTCATATATGGGGATCTTGCTAGTACCTTTACCTCTGTGAGTGGCAATGCTTTCGAGGTTTCGGGCTTTGTTACCCTGCCCATATGGTGGATCTGACTTACGAGTGTTTGCCTATGCATTAGTTATATCACGGTTTCTTAGTTGCTTGACTTAGGTACCACATAGGTTACTTGCTTGGGTTATTCTGCAGGTACCTTGGGTCAGATAAGGGTCGGAAAACACACAACCTTTATGGAGGATTACCTCTCCAGGGGGATTTGACCGACTGGTTCTTAATACCACAAGGGCCCTTATAACTAATTCTGTTAGCTCTGATATTTAGTAGAGGAGTCTTAGGCCCCTCTTGGGAAAGGCATAACTACTTTAGAGAGGGAGTCCCCTTTCAACCACTTTATCATGTTTGTGTGCATATTGGCCTTTTGTTTATTTTACGTTGGTGTGCTCTTTGATTACTAGTTGGCCTTAGGATTTGTGTTTTTTTACATCACGAGTCTTAAGTCATCATGGAGCCTGACCAACTTCCCCGCAAGTCTCGTCGCTTGTTACAGTTACCACCGCATTTTGATTATTTTCCTTGTAAAAGGTGTAAAGTTATCATACGTGGTACATACACCTCCACTTACCAGATTTGTGATCGTACGAGGATGAGTACTGAATCAAGTCAGAAAGATATTGGGAGTCCTTCAATTCCCATACCCACTATAGTCAACGATACTCCTTTGACACCTTCAATCACTATGGTTTTAGTGACAGAGGTTCCTATCATCACACCTGTCCATCCTATAGGGAATACTCAATCTATAGCCATGATATATTTTGGGTCCCTTTGTCACTTTCCGGGCTACAATATTCAGTCCATATAAGGTCCCTTGGGCTTACTGATTAATGAGAAACATAGGTTTCTTGATGAAGGGAAGATTGGTGGTAAACATCAAGCTCACTTGCTCAAGGGAAAAGGAAAGATGAATTAGAAGGAAAGAGGACGTTCTGATTCTCCTGTACACATACAATAATGTCTCGACCAAAAAAATACATTGAAGGCTGATGAGTCAACATCCATTCAAAGGAATTGAAAGAAGGAAACATGTCTATACTGTGGAAGGTCTAGACATGTGGAGAAAACATGATGGAAGAAGAGGGACGACTTAGAGGTGAAGGATAAGAAGCTCAAAGGAGACGTGTTAGTTTTTAATCAATCGACCGAAAATTTTACCTTCCAAGTTGAAACTTATCAAGCCTTTCTTAATCATACCTCACATTATGAGTGGGTAGTCGATTATGGTCACACTCATCATATGGACAAAGATGCCTCTCTGTTCTTGTACTTGGATAAATTTGTCAAGCGAAATATATATGTTGTTGATGATTTTGTTCTTGACATTATTGGTCATGGTGATATTCCCTATCGACATGGTAAAATTGTCGACATCTATCATCTGCCAAACCTAAGTGAATTTTTTTTTTTGGTTTCTCAAACTAACATAGACAAGTAAGATTGTTGAGTTCTAGCTAGATCGATTCTTTGATAAGGATTTTAAGAATGACAAGTCGATTTTTGCTAAAGGTTTTCTCGACTCGAAGGATGGACTGTACAAGTTTTGTGACCTCCCTTGACTTGAATCTAGACTGACTTCCCTTGTTGATCACACTGATGAACGAAACAGAATTTGGCACAAAATACTTGGACACCTAAATTTTTGAATTCTAAAGTCTATGGCCACACAAAATATGGTTGTTGGTCTTCCCAAAGTTATTCCACCTGATGGCGTTTGTAGGGGATGTGCTAGAAAAACATCATTAGATCCCCTTCGACTCTAGAAAAGAACGACGATCACATAATCCACTAGGAGAATATTCACATTGATATCTATTGCCTCAATCAAACCTCCTTAGAAGGTGAAAATTATATTTTGACCTTTATCGACGATCTCTCTAGATTTACTTGGGTCTATTTCTTGAAAAACAAGAGTAATGTCTTCGAAAAATTCAAGGAATTTAGGGCATTAACTGAGCAACAATGCAATCGACCTATAAAGTGTTTTAGATATGATAACGAGGGTGAGTATGTGAATTGACAATTTGAAGAATACCTTTCTTTATTTGGTATTGCTTGGCAGAGGTCTTTCCCTCATACTCCTCAACAAAACGATGTAGCAGAAAGAAAGAAACAAACATTGGTCCAAATGGCTCATTGTTTTTTGTAGGCCAAAGATATGTAGACTCATTTTTTCACTGAAGATGCTTACAATGCCAGCTATCTATTGAATCGTATTCTGACTGGAGATGTTAGTTCTATGACTCTATTCGAGAGATGGTGTGGAAAAAATCCCTCGGCCAATCACCTCAGAGTCTATGGCTATGTTGCTTGGGATCATATTCCAATTGATTGCAAGACGAAATTGGACGCAAAGAGTCATGCTTGCATTATGATGGGATACTCTGAAGAATCCACAACCTATAGAGTGTTTGACTATGTCAAACGACGAATCATTATCAAAAGAAATGTGTTTCTTGATGAGAAGTCTTCAGGCATTAAGTTGTTGAATGCTTCCTCTGGTTTATTATAGGATTATTCCTTTGATGTTGTTTTGAACAATGGTTCACCTATTCCTTTTTTTAGTGTTTCAACTGGGCAGTCTAAGTTTGTTCTTGTTTTGATAGGGTCGTCGACCTCTGTTCTCGAGTTGAATAAATAGTCGATCATTGTTTTTACTAGGCCTCCTTCTCCTTTGAATGAAACTGTTCCTTCTTCTAATCAACCTTCTGCAGAGGATATCGGTTCACCTTTTTCCTGCCTCCCTAGATGGGTCGCTAAAATGATTGAAGCTACTAGAATTGATGTTGGTGATGTCTCTTCAGGTCGAAAAACTCATAGTTACAAGAAACAAGCTAGTGTTTCTTTGATGGTTTCATGCATGTTCTTGATACTTGTGTTCCTATCTCTTAATAAGATGCACAAGGACAACCTGAATGGGAACACGTTATGCAAGATGAGATGAATAATCTTTTGAAGAATCATACTTGGTATTTTGTGACTCGTCCTCAAGGGAAGGACATTGTAAAATGTCCATGGGTATATAAGACCAAATTTACCTTTGAAGGTGTTTTTGAGTGTCATAAATCTCTCTTGGTCACACAAGGATTTTCTCAACAAGAAGGCATCGACTATAATGAGACCTTTGTTCCTATTACCAACCCATGCCTAGGGGTAATTAGAGGAGACCATGTCTCATGGTTTACAATGAAGATAGTGATCCCAACCATGATTATGATCAACATGTCCACAAATAGTACCCCAACAACCCCCCTTAGATTGCCTCTTATACTTTAGATCAGCCAAGATCATCACATCCTGTCAAGTCAGTGTATGGAGATGGTAAGAAAGTGTCGCCATGAGGTATGTTAGTCCTTCTTTCATGAGAAGTTTTGTGTTTAATATACTAGGCATGTGGATGACGATCATTGGTTGAAGTTGTGGATAATGGATCACTATCTCAAGAAGTTATGTGTATTTCCTTGTTTCACTTTGGTTGCCAGCATGTGTGCCTTAGTCCTGTGTTGTCACCACCAAGGGAAAAGGGGTACCATTGGGGGGCCCTTGCAATGGTAATGTTCCGTTTTCCCACCATAGTTAAAAATTTCCATCCTGGAGCCTATCACAGTTTACTAAGATTCAGTAATGGGTCATGGTCCATTTTCTAATGAGAAGAGGGGGTGAAGGCACAAAGGTTGATTGCAGCTGCTAGTCAAAAGAAACACACAGAAAAAATAATGCTTAAGAAAGAAAGAAATAATAACAAAGGACTGTAAAAGCCAATCCAAAATTTATCTCTACCCTTTCCATGTTCACCCCAGTCCCAAAGAAATGATGCTATAGCTTGAAACCTTATGAAGAGGACTTGCAAATATGATAAGAGGACAAATAAAAAGGAAGATTAAGGGGTTTGGAAAAAACATAGTGCTTAGAAAGTGGTAACTCAAAGAAAGCGCACCCTCCATAATGGCGCTCATAGAAATGGACTCAATGACACCATAAGATATGAAGTAACCTTGATCCATATCACTATCACACTTACTCTTGAAGGGTTCATTTCTTTCACTACTTCCCCCAAGACATATTCCTCTGCTTGGGTGTTTTCTTTCATTGCTTCCCCGATGACATATTCCTCTTCTTGGGTATTTTATTTCATTGTTTTGGTTGGCACACCTAATCGAGCCAGATGAAGGTCCTCCCATATTCAAACTTGCCAACTTACATACAGTCTTGAGCTAGTGTGAAATTTGAAAGGGATACTGATGTGAATTGGTCATGTGGCTTATATCTTAAGTAACAACATACTTTGCATGATTTAAGGACTAGTTTATCTTATGAACATTGGATTTACTTGATTTCATATTTGTTTTTGATCGTGATGCCCCTGACATGGTTCTTTGAAGGATGCCATAGGTTTTCACCTAGGATATTGTTCCTCTATTGCAGGATATGGCACGTGTGATGTAGAGTAGTGAGTCACCAGTGACTTGACACATTCAAACAATGGGTCTCAAATATTTAGGATGAAAATAGACATGTCTATAAACCAAAGTATAGTGGGCGTGCATCTTAATAATTCTCTCAAATTTAATTGAGGATTTTCTCCTTTTCATTACATTGATTGCGACCCCTTAGGATTGAGTTTGTGTCTAATGGCATTAGTTTCGGGGTATTACAAGTAGCATCATGTCCTATTACTGCCACTTGTTGGCTTGTGTCATTTGAATCCAAACATGCCCCTATAATGACCAAATAGTATACCAATAGTAATAGAGAATAATAAAATTGTGAAAGAGTAACACTATGGTGATCATTATGAGCTTACTGTGATACCAACATGATACTAATAATGAACTGGTGTTACATCTTGATTGACTGACTGTTTCTGTCATTAATGGTGTTATAAGATGTACAAGAAAACATGTGTTTGTAAGATCTATCTTCATTGAGTGAGGGAAGTTCAGGTAGAATAGAGGAAAGTGAGACATCTAGTAGGTATAACAAGCGAAGATCAACTAGAGGTGAGAAGATCAGAAGAAAATTCCATAGACTCATGGAATTTTTTCTTGCGAAAGGGAGATCATGTTCTTATGATCATGAGATCATAGATGACATCGAGGTGCCCTTGAGGTACAAATATATAGTGAAACGATGGGTACCCAAGGATCTTCCTGAAATAAACACTATTTTTTGTGTAAACGAAAGGATATATCGGATTGCTCCATCGTCATTACATGGTTTGGGGCTATTTTCCATGGATGGCATAAAGGTATGCTACGACGGATTAACTGAATTGATGGAGTATGTCAGACCCTGTTATATCTACAAATATTGGATACGAATAGTCCAATATAAAAAAATTATGCGAAGATACGCCTTGGCTGCAAATTATATATAGCTAAAAGACAATGATCCAAATAAAGGAGCAATTATCTAAATTGATGGAAGGCCAAAAAAATGGGGATATTGCAGGGTTTATAAAAAGTACATGACTCGCGACCACAAATAAGAAACCCAATTGCATATTTTAGGGGTGTGAAGGAAACTGTGTATTCATATGTGCAATAAAATCAATAGTTGGAGGGGAAGAGTTATTGATTGATTACAATTTGAATCAAATAGATATAGATGTTTCTATTATGGGGGTAATACGTATACTAATTTACCCAACATGTAAGCAATGAATCTTATATTTTATGATTTTCATTATGTTCTTTACGATGTTAATCCATTTGGAGAGCTTTGGTCTGTTTACTCAGTGTGTCCTATTTTTGTTATCAACAATAACATTCCTCCTTGGATGTCAATAAAGAGGGAGGATTTCTCATACATTTGAATTTATTTCTCATGATAATGATCAAGGTTATAATTTTACTATAATGTGGTAGGATGATCGTGGTAAATCAAAAGCGGCCTTAGAACTTGATGTTGATGATGATTCTCTCGGAGAAATGGATTTGTATGAATCCACCAACCCTATGGTTTTAATTAGAAAAATATCAATAAAGAAAACAAGGAACTACCTCACTTGTTAGATATTCTAGATCAAACTCCTGAGGTAGAAGACAGGATCAAAGAAGTTATGACAAGGCTTAAGAAATATAAGGTAATAACCATAATTTCAAGTGGTTTTATTTTTATGTCATAAGATCAATTATGAAATCTTGATTTTTAACTTTTACATTATCTAAACGAAAAACTGTTTTCTTTCTTATATAGATATTTTTGGATCTTGTTGACACCGACATGCATGGTGTTGGTAGTAGTGGGTCTGCACATACACCACAAGGTACTGAAACAAGCCATCATATAGCTTCCAGTACACAATTATTCATATCTCCACCTCCCACACCATTAGGTGGGAGCCAC
>ML782960.1:249264-307367 GCA_009831015.1 Picea engelmannii | reverse complement strand
ATAATAATAATGTTATGATATAATTATTCACTAATAATAATGTTATTCTATTAATTTTTATTATTCAAAAAATGCAAGACAAAGTTATAATATAACTGTTTACTTAAATCACAATTATTATATTTTGTTATCTTTTATTTTTTCCAAAGATTTTATTAATTTATATTATTCAACTATTATAATATATTAACTTTATTTAACTAAATTTAAATTATTATTTTTTTGCTTTGTAGTTTGTCCGTGACCTGTGGGATTATCTTATCCGTTGAGAAACCGTGACTCAGGGGCATTGTCCTACACCTAGGGGACAACTAAATTAAATTATTAAATATAAATAATAATAATAAATTTTGATCAATACACTTTAGATGAAATGGTTTTACAATTTTTTACTCTATTACCAACTTTATGAATATTTTATTTAAAAAGTATGTTAAGTATTGTATTTCATTGATTTTGTATTAAAACTTGTGCAAATATTGTATTTGGTTAATGAATGAAAAAAATAATTTGAAAAATTACTCTTATGAATTGAAATGGTTTTACAATTTTTTACTCTATTACCAACTTTATGAATGTTTTATTAAAAACATGTTAAGTATTGTATTTCATTGATTTTGTATTAAAACACGTGCAAATATTGCATTTCGTTAATGACTGAAAAAACTAATTTGAATAATTACTCTTTTGAAATGTTATTTTTTCATTTATTTTAATCATAAAGTTATAATAATTGTTCATAATTAAATTTATAATAGTTATATTTAATAAATTTTATTATTTAAAAATTATAACTAATAATTTATTTTTTTTATTTAAATTTAAATCATTAAATATAAACGTTAATAATAATGAATTTTAATATACACAATTTTCTTTACATAACTTTACAAATTTTTTTTATTTATTGACCAACTTTATCAATATCCTCATAAGGAAATGTAAGTATTAGATTTGGTCAGTGAATAAAATAATAATAATTTTTTTTTGTGTAAATAAAAAATATTGCATTACCTTACGCTATCAAAAAAGAGACACATGTCTGAAAATACATCAAAACTCGCCACCTGTTATGAGACATGCATAGAAACTAGAACAGGTGGTCGACATTGTTCAAGGACCAGCTAGTGAACCATAGTCTATTTTCAACAAAAAACATTGTAGCTAAAACTATAAATCTAACAGTAAAGAAACTAGACGTGAGGCAAACCTGGGCGTCCATCATGGAGAAATGTGAAGGCGAATGGCTAACAACATGTTGGGTAGCGACTCTTTGCAGGCGCATTTGAGAGGGAGTCGAACAGAATGTCCAGGCACTTGTTGAGGACGTGTTGGTTGTGCAGCTACTCGACCAAGTATTTTCTCATCTCGAAAATCAACAACAAATGGTCCTCCATGAGCCTACATAAGCTGGGTAAGTCATGTTAGCCCAAATCTGGGTGAGCTTGCACACTTGTGTGTATCTCCCGATGGGTTTCCTCCTTTCTCCAGCAATCTCCCAACTTTATCCCTCGATCTTCATCATTGGGGTCTGCGTAATTATTGTAGTTATCCTGCATCAGTGGAGGGAATTCATCCTCTACCATACAACCTCCTATGGTCGACTTGAGAGAATTTAAAGGGATATCGGTGCTTATTGGTGTCGTCTCCTCCTCCAATATGCGTCCCCCATAGTTTAGCTCTAGGTTAGATGAGTGAAACTCAAGTTGAGCATCTTCGCACCCATTTTGGCCAGATTTAGGAGAACGAGCAGAGCTGCTTCCTGGATTGGGAAAGAGAGAGGAAGGTCTTGTGCGCCGATACCTGCCTAATTGAGTAGTAGGCCATCCCACACTTGGATTTTCCTCTCTCACGAGGCATGGTGAATATGAGCTCATGGGGAGAAGAATTAATAGAGGAAATGCCAGAAATGTTGGTAATTGACAGAAGGAAAATAAAAGAGGCTCATAGTGCTCGAAGCGTAAGAACATGGGGAGAATGAAAAACAAAGGACAAACTATGGATATAAAAGCCAAAACAAGGAGTCACCTACATGATGATGAGGGAAGTGACAATTTGGGGAGCCATGAATGCCAAGGTTATTCTACCTTGCTGCATCGTACCAATACCGGAGGGCCAAGATTGGATCACCATTAAACCTTCCAAACTATCCCAGTGCACTAAGATCTGGCTGGAGTGAATGTTATGCTTTGTGAAAGGATGGATGAGGAGGCTGGCGATGAGGGGCTTTAACTTCACTCGTCGCTAGCGTGCCATGTAACATGTGCTCGCTAGGTGTCACAAAATAATTAATTTGTTAAGGTTAAAAGAATATTAAACTAAATTAATTTTACATTAATATTTAAAAACACAAAAATATCAATAAAACTCAATAAAACAAAAATAAAAAATTCCTCAAGTAGATGTTATAGGACTTGGTCCCCATCTTTGATGTAATGATTGCATTTAACATGAGTATACATGCATCAATATATTCACAATAAACAAAAGGATTTTATTGCAATGTAAGGTTTTCATGATTTTGTTATCACTTGCCACTTCTTCTTTTAGGTATTAATTGTCCATGATTTATATGATGGTTTCCCTATTTTTTTAAGGATATAAATCCTTGTTTTCCATGGTAACAACTTGGCTAGTAAAAGTTGKATTGTTACACCTTACTTTATCAATGAAAACCTAATGCATAATAAAACAACAAAAACCCRAATCATAAATTATTTGTATCCAAGCTTTCTAGGGTTGGATTATGGAAAAATTTAGAGGCTAAATTTCTTTTTGTGTAATTTTCTATTTTTCCCTAAAAATAATTTCCTAATTTCTATTTAAAATAAATAAATTATTCACCTAARTTTTATGGATAAAATTATTTTATTCTAAAAGTTAGAAATTGGAATACTTTTACAAGAATATCACCAAACATTTTATAATTAGTATTTTAAGAATTAACAAAATTGGCAAAGGTTTATGTACTTTTAGATAAGTATGGATCCTTAAAAGTTTCCTTAATTGTGATCAGGTCTAGAAAAGACTCTTTTAGAATTTCCATTTCCTTCCTAAGTTAACACTTATTTCAAGGAGAATGTAAAAATAGTGATTTTAATATAAGTTTATATGTTTATAAAACTAAAGTATGGAGTTGAATAGGTGAAGGCCATGATAGTTTCAAAGTTAAGGTTAGGAATGTCATCCATGTTCATAATGCCATGATCTAGGATATTTTATTTGATGAATATAACATGAATTACATTAAAGATCATAAACAAAGCTTATGTGCAACATAAATGAAGAAGACATACACATGGAAAAATACCAAGAAGAACACTTGCACAAGACTTGATAACGAAGTTTTTCCCAATAATGGACTACGTCTCCGGGCCCACTTCTCAGTGGAGAGGCCTTTATATTATATCAACAAAAATTGGCATAAATACATGGCAATACCTCAATTCTTGCGATGCCCTGAAAATTTGCTACTCGGGTCCAAATTATGACTGCACTAGTGGATTCGTGGTGAGGGATCGTGCAAATATTACTATGATTTCGTCAAATTATGTCACTGTCACTCCTGGGATCTCTGCCTCGAAAAACATTGCCACAACAGTCTGTACAACCTGCAATAAATGCAACTCTGCATTGAAATTCATGTCTGTACCAGGGCCTGCAGATCCACCCCCTGTGGATAAAGAGACTAGGCTTAAATGAATTATCGACAGGTGGATGTACCAAGTTCATTGGCCCATTGGTTGGCGGAAGTATAATTAAGGTGTTTGTTGGGGGAGGTCTGGGGTCAAACCTCACGACCTTCCCATATGGTGTTGAAATGGACACTTGACACTGAGCGGGGGGGTGAATCAGTGTCACAAAACTTTGGACAATTTTCCACTTTTCATAAATTAACTGAACAACATATATTTATTTAATTTTCTCAACCAATATATAAAAGAATAAATATTTTATTTATTTATTTAACTTGAATGAATACATAATATCAATCTTTGAATAATCTCAACTTCAAGCAACTATGAGAGACCCAACTCTCTGTTACAAGACCCAACTTGTAGTTCTCAGATCCAACTGAAAAATGAGGAATCCAATCTTCATAACAAATCCCAACTTGTTGATCTCAGATCCAACTGAGATGTGAGGAATCCAATCCTCATACAAGACCCAACTTGCAAATATGCACCAACCTGATAGAATGAACCTTCATTCAATCCATTATATATAAATATATATACTTCAACAAATTCAACTACCCTTCTTCTCACCATTCTTTCTTGTTTATATAGTCTTCCAACTGGTGTGATTTTGAAGCATTGTGTCTTTTGAAATTTGAACCATTGTATCTTTTCATTTAAATGATAAATTTGAACTTTAATTAATATTATTTTTCTTTTTTATTCTTTATGCATAATGTTTTCATGATTTAAATCTCTTTTAATCATGACTGTGTATTGGTTCATTTTCCCTCATGAGTTGATCACATATGGATCGACTCATTATATTGTTCTCATGCTTCTATTGTGTCCTCAATTTATCAACATATCATACTCGATCTTTCACCTATTCTCTGTATTGTTATGGTGTTAATTCTCTGTTGAATTACAAAGATGAAATCTTTATGAGGTGCTTCCTTCAAACCATTTTCATATGACCATAGGCGCAGAACCAAAAACTTATTAATTTAAGCATTTCCTCTTCTTTTACCCTTATTTCTTTATTCCATACGACCACAAGTGGTGACTAGGAAATAGGACAAACAAGTGCTTGATCACTTATCAAAATCAACGATCATGTTTTAATGTCACAATGAGATGGACGATTCTCATTTACTTTGGATATTTGGCTATTCATGGCTCCTGGAATCTGGAGTAGCAATTCCTTCTTAGTGATTACCTACCGAATAAGTCATAAAGCGGTGGTGATCGCTTGTTGTCGGTTAACACTTCCACTTATGCTATCCTTCCACTATGCTTGATCATCAGTTGAGAATGCCCCCGAAGTAGATCAACGGTTAGCGTTACTTCGTGATTTACACTTACTCTATCTTTCTACTGTACTTTGATCAATGACTATGACTTAATAAAAGGTTAAGATGGATGGCCACTATTTAATTCGGGACTCCGGGACTTTGGGGGTTTGAAGGTCCGGGTGATCAGCACTGGAGTTGACTATCTCCTAATCTGAAGGTTGAGAATGCCCCCAAAGTTATCTTAGATAAATGATCAACGTTGACTTCAACCTTCGACGCTTCAGGTGATTTCTCCTACACAAGCCTTCAATCATCCAAAGTAGATTTCGTTGAAGTAGATCGAATGGTTAGATTTTACTTTCACGATGAATGATTCTCATTCATTTCGGAACTTCGGGACTCCAGGAATTTGCTGGTGGATAAACTCTCAAAGTACATACTCTCGGAGTGACGTAGCTGCAGACGTCACTTGTTGACATGGTACTGACCGAGTGGCTGCCACATGTCACATAGATTCATGACTTACACATACCTAAAATGATAATAGCACCTTGACACTTGTCACCATTTGATTTTTCCACGTGTCCTTGCTGACGTGGTCTGCTAACATGGATCTCCTGATGTGTGTGCTATGTGTCTTCACTTCATGACTTCAGAACTTTGGCCTTTGGGTGAATTTACATGTTCTGAACCCATTCTTGTCGAAGTGGTCAACACCAAAGTTGACCACTATCCCTATCCAATGATCATCATGTATTCTCCAGATCTGATGGTCCTTCTTTAACCTGAAAATGATTAACTCGATCCAACAACTATCGGGAATTTGGGGATTCAGGATCTTAGTCCTTTTTCCTTGCTTATCCTATCCTTCTACTTGCCTTGATTCGATGGTCAGAATATTACCCGAAGTGTTCCTTAGATAAGACGACTTGCGTCTACTTCGAGACACTTTGTGGCTTACTCTGTCTTGACACTAAACTTGATCCAATGGTCGGGATACTTCCTGATGTGTTCCTTGGATTGAACAACTCATGTCCACTTCGGGACTTCAACCTTCAGGTAATCTTACTCGTTCTCAGCTTCTTTTCTCCGGAGTAGTCAGTGTCAGAGTTGACTACTGTTGATCTAACGATTCTCCTTTTCTATTCCAGATCAACGACTATACTTAAATCTAGATCAAATCTTGATCTAACAGATGGGAAACCATCTGAAGATCCTACTTCAGATCTAATGGTTGAGATTTTAATCCTTCCCAACCTTTGACTTCACCTCGATCTAACGATCCTGGATTGTCCCAAAATAAGAATGAACGACTCTTATGTGTCATCTCTTCTGAGGTTCGATTAACGCTATTTCTTCTAATCTGTTCATCGTTATTTATCCTCATATTTTAATAACAATTTGTGCATTCTTTTATTCTATGATCTTCAGTCGTTAACTCTCTTGAGATCTTAATTCCTTGTGCTTCATTACTTATTCTGTACATGGATTCTCTATATTCTACCTCTCCTGAGATTTAGAGTCATACGATCACTGTTGATCCTATCATGATCAACAATGATCACGAATTGATTCTACCACAAGGTGATCCTCCTCTTCTTCTGATTATTGTACATATTGGACTCATGTTTCCATCAATGACAACACATAATTAATAATTCCAACAATCTCCCCCTTTGTAATTGAGGGAAAAACACTAACTTCATACAAAAACTCCCCCTGTGATGATGCTTCTCTCCTTTGAAGTTACTCTCCCCCTTTGACATCAATGGAAAAGGGTTGATCCCCCTATGATCAACCTCTATCAGTCTGCATGTTGTTGACCAAAATATGAACTTGGGTAACTCCCCCTATCAATATGTTCTTTCTTCCTTTGATATTAATGACAAAGAGTGAGGCTTTGACTATTTTTCTTCCCTTGTGAATTTTACTAACTACTTATCTTAATCCATTGGGATATTTGTGTTCAAATAAGTAGTCTTTTTTATACCAAATTGTAGTGATACCCACTTGTAGTGATCAAGTATTTCAAAACTTAATCTAATTACTTTCTTATTTGATAACCAAAATAATCCTCCTGAGTTTTTACTGACTTTCCTTTGTCAAATAGAACAAGAGTATGAATCTTACTGATGTTTTTGATCTGCTTCTTATTCTTCTTTGATATTTCACAGGAATATCAATTGAGGATTGATACCAATTGATTTAATACCAATTTTGTTATCAATTGATCTTTGTTTGAATTATACTCCTTGAAATTATCTTCCAAGACCAGTTTTGTCATCATCTGATCTTTGATCGTTCCAAATATTATCTAGGATAGCTGAGCTATTCTGTAAATTGACAGTCTTAATTGTCTTTTCATTCAACTTTTTGATATTGACTATTTCTAATTTCAACATGTGACATAATTCGTCCCTTTTGGATGATTGCATTCTTTGGGCTTCTAGATTTTTCTTGGCCTCCTTGAGTTGAATCTATAGATTTGTATTACTGTATTCATTTATCTTCTTAAGTTTGATTATTTCTGATTTCAACTTGTGACATGTTTCTTCCTTTTTAGTCAACTGAATCTTCAGGGCTTTTTCCACTTCCTTAGCATGTTCAAGTTGAGTCTTTAGATTGAATAATATTTCTTCTGTCTCATCCAATACTTCTTTGCATTTAATATCTTTGTCATATGCCTTCAATTCTTCCATATATTTTGTTAGAAAAAAAACTTTAGTTTTCAATATTTTGATTTCTTCCTTGTATTCTAGCTGAATCCTTTTGAGGTTGATGGCTACTAATTCAAACATTTGGCATGGTTCTTCCTTTTTAGTTATTTGGTTCTTCTAGGCTTCTTCCTTTTTCTTAGCTTCTTCCTTTTTCTTAGCTTCTTCAATTTGAGTCATTAAATCTGCATTTGTACTTTCATTTATCTTTTTGAAATTGATGATTTCCAATTCCAACATGTGGTGAGAATTTTCTTTCCTTGTTAATTGGATCTTCAGGACTTCTTCACTTTCTTTAGTTTCCTCAAGTTGAGTGTTTAGAATGTTAACCAATTATTTTGTTTCTTTTAGCACTTCTTTTACTTTTTTATGATGTTTTTTCAGTTCTTCTATTTCCTTTATCAGATGATCAACTTCAATCTTTAATCTTCTGATCTCTTTTTCTTTGTCTTCTAGTTGAACTCTCTATTCAAACTCTTCATGGCTAGATTGATCTAACTGTTGAAGTACCAAAATTTATTTCTGTTGAAGTTTATCCAATTATTCTAGAGTGCACATAATTGTATACTCAATAATGTCAATAGCCTCCATATGAACTTTAATATGTATACCATTTCCTAGTTCCATGCGAATCTCTTCTATTGCAATTGTAACATCGGTCTTAAGATTATGCATTTTTTCTTTAGTGATTACTGAGGTTCTTTTCCTCATTGATGACTAAGTTTTGCATCGAATCTTGCATTTCATTCTGATTAGAAATCTCTTTTTTCTGTATTATGTTCTTCAATCTGATTGGAATTCTCATTTTCTTTATCTTGTTCCTTATCTTGATAAGAATTCTTTTCTTCTGAGTTTTGTTCTTTATTCTGATATGAATCATATTTATCTGAGTCTTGTTCCTTACTTTGATAGGATTTCTCTTCTTCTTGTGCTTCATTCTGATAACAATTTTCTAGTTGGAGCCATAATTCTTTAGCAGATTTGTAGTGTCTCATCTTTTCTTTGACTTGGTCTAACAATCCATCCCAGATTGCTTTTAAGGATAATGAATTGTTTCTCCTTGCTTCCTTTGTAGTTTTGGTTTTTCTCTTTGAAGTAGTTAAGTGCCAGAGCTTACTTACTATCGAATCCCAAACTCTAGATCCTTTTGACTTCAAATATATTTTCATATTTTCCCTCCATGATGAATAATCTGTTCCATCAAATAAGGGAGCTTCATTTGTGGAGATAGCGATTTGTCCACCCATTTCTTCATAATCTACCTTTTAGTGTTTTAAAATATGTTGAAGGCACCTGCTCTGATACCAATTATTGAAATGGACACTTGACATTGATTCACCCCCCCATCTCAGTGTCAAGTGTCCATTTCAACAAATGGTATATGGTTTTGATATAATATATTTCCCGTGCCAATTTTTGGGTCCAGCCGATTGGCCCATGTCCTGTCATACATTAAATTTACATCATTTTTAATATGTAGTTGGTTTCTTGTTTGGCCACTGGTCGGTCCGGTGGGCGACCTTTTTTAATTTTTTAATTTTGTTTCCTAACCCCCCATTGGGAATCCGAAGGGTGCCATGTGGTGCCTTCTATTTGGGCCACGTGGAACATAGTTTTTGGACCATTCCTACCTATTCACCACTGACGTAGGCTGCTATGTTTTGTGCTGCAGGAGGGCCACGTGGCAGAAAAAAATGCCATTTTCGAGTGACATGTGGTAGCCTTTGGTGCTTCCACATCACCTTGTTGACATCATGTTGACATCAATAGTACATACTATCCACTTGATTTTGACCTAGTTTGAATTAAATTTGAATGACCATATCTTAATCATACGAACTCTATTTGAGGTGTCGTTTGCACCATTGGAAATCTATCGATGCGCTCTTCGACTTGGTGCCATTTTCACTAAAATTTGAGAACTTCAAAATTTTGGGATTTTAGATCCTCTTGGATCATTCATACCCACTAAGAAGCTTTTGGACCACCAAAAGCCTTATCAATCAACAGATAGGTGAGGGGATTTCTCCCTCACTTTCCACTTCTCGATCCATTGTAATTTTCTTGGATGTGTTCCTTTAAGGCCCACTCGAATATATTCAACATCACCCCTACGCAAAGTCCTTGTCCTTCTATCCATGATGACATCTTCCTTCAACTTGTCCAAGTACTCAGGATCAAACTCATCAAATGAAGGTACTGAAACACTCTCCCTTTGATCCATGATCATTGGAGGCTCATAAAGTTTTAGGTTCTCTACATTCACAACTAAGTATATCTGCATATATGGTGGTAGATCTAGGCAGAAACCATTTGTGTCAATATTTTCTAAGACGGTGAAGGGTCCATATCATATGGGTTTGAGATTCTCTCTTTAACCCTTTAACCTATCTTTGCCAATGTGAAGCCATACTTTATCACCTACTTGGAATTTATGATCTACCTGGTGCTTGTCATGCCTTACCTTATACTGTGCTTGGCTCTTTTCCAACTATTCCTGGACTGTCTGGTGTGCCTGTTGAATCCTCTAAATGAACTTGCAATATTTATCTTCATCTATTTGTTCTTAAATTCCAAGGGAGTATTATGTAGATATCCAATACATGTCTCAAATGGTGAACTTTGGGTGGAAGAGTGCAAGGTTCGGTTGTATGCATGTTGGACATAGTGCAAGTGCTCATCCCAAAGTTTAGGATGTTTGTTGCAGTAACCTCGAAGAAAATGAACCATTGTTCCATTGACCACTTTTTTATTTCCATTGGTCTTTGGATGGAAATAAATACTCCTCTTCAACTTGATGTCCATGAGCTGTCACAAACTTGTCCAAAATTCCCCTAAAAATTGAGAATCTCGATTGGAGATAATGGACGTGGGAAACCCAAAATGAGCCCATACATGTTGGACAAACAAGTGAGCATCTTTCTCATCTGTGACTTTCTTTTTACATGGAATCAAAATAAACATCTTTCTAAACCCATCCACTACCATATACAAGTAGTCATGACCCTTTCTAGACATAGGTAACCCCCCTGCAAAATCCATTGAGATACTCTCCCAAGGACGAGAAGGAACAAAGAGTGGTGTATACAACCCTAATTTTCTATTAGTGGGATTACAAATGCACAAAACAAACCCATTTACATTCATGGTTACAATTACTTTCATTTGAGGCACAAACCTCTGCAAATGTACTACAATTCTCTCTACCCAAAAATGACCAAATACAAGAGAAGTATGAGCTACTCTAGTTACATGCATTTTTTTAATTGTAGGAATACAAAGTTTACCCAAATGGTAGAGTAGTTTGTCATGAAAAAAAAAATTCTCCACTTGTAAACCATGGATTATCCTCTCACATACATCTTTGAAGACTTCATCAATAGCATACTATTCAACATAACTAACATGAGCTAAGGAAGAATTCTTAAAAACAATATATGAAAAAATAGGAGGTCTAGAAAACATATATTCTCTCATTGTATCTACACTTGCACTGGTCTCAATATTGAATGGTTGTTGAAGGTCAAGGGGGGATATCATTGGTGCGGTGTTGATATTTTCTCTCAAAGTGTCGAAGGCCCTTTGCTATATACCTTCCTACTGAAATACATGTCCTATCTCAACAATTTAATTCTTATGAAAAGGAACAAAAGCATCGAAATAACTAGAATTATCGGGGTATTTTTCTTTTACGACCGTAATAACAAGGTTTTTTCTAGCATTTATAACTCTCTTCACTTGACCTGCACTAATAAGTGATGAGTTAGATTCCATGCTATGAGCTCTAACAATATATTCCACTCCATATTTTGTGAGATGGTATTTGTTCTATTTTCGAAAGAATATATCTTTTCTTTCATAAAGATAAGGACTCCCTAGTACAATACCACATATATCCAAAGGAACCACATCCAAATCAACCTCATATATCAACTTAGAAGTAATAGAAAACCTCCATCTACACTGCCTAGTAACTTGAAGTTTTGCATTATCATACACCCAACCAAGAGGGTAAGGTTTCTTTTGTGGACTTGTGGTTAGTC
This sequence comes from Picea engelmannii, assembly GCA_009831015.1. NCBI lineage: Eukaryota > Viridiplantae > Streptophyta > Pinopsida > Pinales > Pinaceae > Picea > Picea engelmannii. Next base: position 295,638 of record ML782960.1, on the reverse strand, counting down.
CCAATTTCTTCAAAATATCTTCAGATATCAAGTTAACTTGTGAGCCCAGATCAAATAAAGTTTCCACTTTTGTGTTCTTTGTCACTAATCTTATGTGGAATAATTCACTTCTTCTTTTATCATTTTCAAGGGATGGAATTGTAGAACTTGAACTAGCATGAGAGGAAACTTTACCTTGTCCTCCAACTACTGTGATTTTCATTTCATCACTTGAGCAAGATCCCAAGTATTGTTGTACTGTAGCAACAATTTTCTGCTTCCTTTTGCCACCAAATTTCTTTGGTCTTAACTCTATATGCAACTCCCAACAATGCTCATCATCATTCCCATATTTCTTGCAACGAGTGCAAGAGGATTTTACTTCCTCTTTATTTGTTTTAGTTTTCCTCTTATCCTTTCCTTTTCCTTTTCCTTTGAAATGGTTTTTTGAATGCTTGGATGGTTTTTCTTCTTGTACATTCTTACCCCTGTTTTCAAGATGAGTTGCTTTCACACACACTTCATCTAGATTAGTGGGATTAAACAACAACAACGTGTGATTAATATAACTGTGAAGTGAACCAATATATTTCATCAAAGTCTCTAGAGAGTCTAAATGAATGTTAAATGCAAGTGCCTTTTCCCTAAATTCTTCTGTGAAACTTTGAACATTCTGACCTTTATCTTATCTCAAATTTTTCCATTCCATCATGGATTTTGTACATGACCCAATGGGTGTAATTGCTTTCTTAATGCAGAAGTAAATTCAGACCATGGAGAAAGGAGTTTACCATTATGCTCGCTACCTTTCTGAAGTTTAGTCTCCCACCATATAAGGGTTGTGCCTTCCAGCCGAAGATAATTGAACTGAATCTTCACCTCTTCCTCTTTGATCTATTGTACACAACAATAAACTTCAATCTATCTAATCCAATTGTTTAACTTATCTGCATTAGCTTCTCCATTAAACATGGGCAAATTAAATTTGACATCTAATTTCAATAATGGATTTTTAAAATCATTTTTTTGGTGATAATTAGAATGATGATAATGAGAGGAAGAAGAAGAGATTGAACTTGAAGACGAAGATGTAGCCTCAAGATGGTCTTATCCAATTCCCTGGTTCTCTGCAACATCATTCTCTACTTTATATTTCTTCTTATTTTCCTTCTTTTTCACTCTCTTTTCATAATTTGCAAACAATTTTTCTACCATGTATGACATCCAGTAGAAATCCATGTGAAAATTGTTTTCATACTCTATACAAATTTCTTCATCCCCCATTTTCTTTCTTCGAGTTGCACGTCTAATCTTGGGGTTGAAATCTCAAGTTTTCCTTCACCCTCTTTGATCTTGGCCCTAGTAATCATCCACACTCACAATTCAAGTCAAATAATACTGCTATGATACCAACATGATTCAGGATCTTTTATTCGATGACTATAACATGAATTTCACTAAAGGGCATAAACAAATCTTATGTGCAACATAAATGAAGAAGACATACACGTGGAGAAATGACAAGAAGAAAAATTGCACAAGACTTGATAACAAAGTTCGTTCCAACATTGGACTACGTCTCCGGGCCCACTTCTTAGTGGAGAGGCCTTTATATTATCTCAATGAAAATTGGAATAAATACATGGCAATACATCAATTCTAGCAATGCCCTGCAAATTGGCTGGTTGAATCCAAATTTTGGCTGCACTAGTGGATTCATGGCAATAAATCTGAAAAAAAAATATATGATTTCATCAAGTTCTGTCACTGTCACTCTTGGGATCCTACTGGGCTCCCTACCTCGAAAAACATGCCACAACAGTTCGTACAACCTGTAATAAATACAAATCTGCATTGAAATTTGTGCCTGTACCAGGGCCTATAGATCCTCTCCCTATAGATGTAGAGACTAGGCTTAAATAAATTATTGGTTGGTGGATGTACCAATAGGTCCATTGGCCCGTTGGTTTGTGGAAGTATAATTTAGGTGTTTTTTGGGGGAGGTACGGGGTCAAACCCCACAACCTCCTGAGATGGTATATCGTTTTGATATAATATGTTTCCCATGCCAATTTTGGGGTTCGACTGGTCTGATTAGCTCATGTCTTGTCATACATTAAATTTCCACCATTTTTAATATGTTGTCGGTTTATTGGTTGGTCGTTGGTCGGTCTGGCTGCCAGGTCCGGTGTCGGCCTGTCCAGTGGCCGACCTTTTTTAATTTTTTAATTTTGTTTCCTAAGCCCCCATTGGGAATATGAGGGGTGCCACTTGGCTCCTTCTAGTTGGGCCATGTGGCACACACTTATTGGTCCATACCTGCCCAATCATTGTTGACATAGGTTTCCAGGTGTAAGAGAACCACGTGTAATTTTTTTATTGGCCCAAGCGGCAACAAAAAGGCCATTTCTAGGCAACACATGGAAGCCTTTGGTGCTACCACATCACCCTACTGATGTCATGTTGATGTTAGCAGTATGGATTGTCCAATTGACTTTGACCTAGTTTGAATGAACTTTGACCAACCATATCTTCATCATTTGAACTCCGTTTGAGGTGGCCTTTACACTGTTGGAAATCTCTCGACGAGCTCTTTGACTTGGTGCCATTTTCTATGAGATTTGAGGACTTCATTTTTTTGGCCTTTTAGATCCTCCTAGATTGTGCCAACACCACAAGTGTGATTCCACAACTCATAGATGTTGAAAGAAGTTATTTTGTTGGAATTTCCCTTAGAAGTTCCATCAAAGTAAGTACATTTTTTATTTGAATTTTGAATTTTTTCAAATAATAAAAAATTTAAGGTTGGATTTTTCAATATTATCATTTTTTAAAATAAAACATACTTTAAAATAAATATTTACTACTGTATTATATGAATACGTCATCAACTTTGTGATATCTCAATTAATGCTTAGTAATTCAAAAGTTAACATAAATATATGTCAGTATAATACAACATAAATTTTCTATAATAAACAATAAGTATGACAATAAAAATATATCAAAACCACATTTTATGCTTGTACTATTTAATCTATTTTCAATATGATGGTTTTTATCTTTTCATATCCAACATTATAAAATGAAGAAAAAAACCTGATTGGCCAATATAGATACCCATAATAAAACGACACATCCATTATATAAATGTCGAAACAAAACGTTTAGATAACACTCTTCATTTCCATCAACCTGATTATCTTCCTCGCTTAGCATTATAACATTTTTATTCTAAAAAATATGTTTTGATTTTGGATCATGTCGTAGTGTGAACCACCAATACCCATCCAACACATCTTGGTAAAAAAACACTTGGTTGCAGTGTTTTGGTAAAATATAAGGCTCCTTAGTTTCAACCCACATTTTTTTAGAGTTAATTCATATTATCCCACTATTACAATCTTCCTTTACATTTCTCTGGTCGAAGGTATCCCACCACTTGCAACTAAAAATAACGGATTGAAAAGATGAGAATTCTACTTGCATGATCTCTTGTATATATTCCAATGTAACCTAACTTCCCCTCTATTAGGTTTTGATCATGGTGGCTAGCATGACTAGATTGGTCAAACTTGACCTTCACTCCACAATCTTGTGTGATGTGTCCATCATTGACATCCTCAGTGTGAAAATTATGTCCATATGCCCACATAGATGGGAACAAATGAACTTGTAAAAATGAAAACAAAGGATGGTGCAATATTTCTAATACTCCGAGCATTAATAAAAACACAATACATGTTACAATTCAAATTTGAAATATTATAAATTGAACATGGTACTTAGAGAGATTATTATAGAGTTGCTACACTTGATCCCTATGTTTAGTGCATCCAACTTTTCTCCATGTGGGTAACAACCAAACACACCATATTTCTCTATGATCTAATCAACCACCCAACTATTGGAGCATGTTTTTGGAACATTTTCTTTTAAATGATTAGGATAAAGCATTCTTCTACCATTCAACCATTTGAATTCTTTCCTATCACTATCCCATTTCCTTCTTTTCTCTTCATACAACACGACCCATGGTTTCATTGCCTCTTTGTTTTAAAGAATGAATTTATTGATGACATCAATTTTTAAATTCACTGATGCATACAAGAATTCAAAACAAATAGTATGAGTTCAGTGTAAAAAGTTTCTCTATACAAATTTTATAAAATATAAGTGACTTACTTTTTATCATGTGTCCTTTTTCGTTCGTTTGGAGTAGTTCCCCTTCCCTTTTATCCTCATCTTGTCAATCATCCCAAACCAATATCACTATTGTGTCATCAGTTTTCTTGATCTACTCACTGGAATAGTATAACAACTTGTATACTATGTACGCCTCTGAGATAGATCCCTCTAGTTTTTCCCTTTGTCAAACAAACCCTTTCATTTTTTTTTATGTACCTATCTAAGAAGAACACCCAACAACATGAGAGCACCCCAACTAATTCAACCTCATCAGGTAGATGAATCAAAATATGGAATTCCAAGTCCATAAACATTGTGGCTAATTTCTTCTCAAACATACAAACAATCTCAACTATCTCTTGACGTCACCATGGAATGATAGCCATATGAATATCCTTTGATGTGATCCAACATAAAAATGAAGTTTTTTTTTATATGGGATGTCGTAAGTCCTATGGGAAGTCATGGTTCACACAATATTGCATAAGAAAAGGATATTGACACTACAAAATACACACACACAACATTAATTACCATAAAAAAAATGTGAGTGCATAGTATATTTTAACCTACACTATACAAAAATAATCATGTATTTGGAATACATAGCCATAGAAGGTTTAGATGGTCATGTGATTTTAAACCTGACAAATTCCCTTCTACAATGAAGGAATGTCGTAGAGTCAACCCCTATAAATAAGTTTCCTTCACACCCAATATAACATCCTTCTCCGTAGAAAGATAATCTTTCTTTAAAATGCGTAGGACATCACCTTCTTTAAAATACCAAGATGAACCAACCTCTCCTCTAATTTTTTTCTTGGACAATGTCTCATTTTAGTATTCAAAGAAACAAGATCTCTCCTCACATCCAGTTTGTTGCTTTTATTCGATGATATGCCCCTCCATAAAGAAGATGAAACATTTTTTAATATATGCATGGGATCTATTAAGTGGGAAATATTACGATGCTCCCAATATGGAAGCTCATAAAATATATATTTCATTTTTCATCCCAATGGGAATTTTCTCAAAATAGGTGTCAAAAAATACAAGATCATTGAACATATATTTCCCATTTGAATCAAACAATTCTACCGTTTAATTCTCCTTCTATGTATCATATACCCTAATCCAATCTGTCGGTGTGATTATTTCAGGTCTCCAGGTTCTCTCTGGTTTATCATTGAAATAATATGCACCTCTTCTATAAGGGTGGTGTTCTAGGAGGAATACCCTTGAGCAGTCATACACCAACTTTTGTAGGTGGTTAGACCACCTAGTCTTTATAGAAGGTCCACAACATTTACATCCATGATACCCTTTTGTTACAAGACATGCGATGATATTGTATACAAATCATGTTAGAGTCAAAACGATAATTAAACCAAATTAAGTATGCCAAATAACATTAGAGATATAAACAAATCAATCAAAATTCTTTCCAGAGAAAACTCCTAGTCCTAGATAATCATGTGATGTAGGAGCATCTTTGGCCTCGAGAAATCTTCATCAACCAAAAACATTTCAAATTCAAGTTATCCATTGTATGTTGAAATAAGTGTTGAAATCCTATTGTTGCAACATGTCGGTGCTGTAACTCTTGGTTGCTACAACTCATGTTGTTGCAACATGCCGATATTGTAACTTTTGGTTGCTACAACACATCAAATGATGCAACTCTTGTTGCTGCAACATGTCAAATGATGAAACTCATATTTCTGCAACATGTCAAATTCTACAACTCTTGTTTGTATTATGGGTTACAACATTCTTTGAATCCACATTTCTTAGGTCAGACTCCATAGAAGGTGGTTGGTGTAGCTCCACGTGCCTTGGATGAAATTTGTGGCAATTGATTGTAAATTGCAAGGGGAAGTTGAAATGGTTTTGAGAAAGAAAACCATCATAATGGGAGTCTCTCAACACGTGTTTGGGAAATGGGTGAAGAAGTGGAACAATTGGGACTGTTTGTTCCAAGAAAGAAGAAATGAGGAGGGGAAGATGATGAAGAGAAGGAATAGAGAACACTAGTTTTGGGGTTCACAGTGTGGAATAGAGAACATGCACCCAGTCATTGAATAAAGGATGAGGACTGTGTCATATTTTTATGGGGATGTAGTGAGATTGTAAAAGAATACTTTTGTCTCGTTAAGAAATAAATTTTTATTTTTATTTCAATAATATTGTCTGTCATTTCCTTTCCATTTTCCCCTGTGAATATAAATTCCTCAAGTCATTCTTTAAGTTGTTAAAATTTGTATTAACATTGTTAGTTTTTAGCTGTGGACTCTATGGAAAGAAACCTAGTTTTATAGTTTATTGTGTACAAGATCACACTTGACTACATAAAATGGTATTGGAGCTGATTTAGTTCCTAAGTTGTGGGAAATAGTGCATAGAAGTAAGGCTTGTGGATGTTAGTATGCGTGAGGGTTGAAGGACAACTTGTAAGGATGTTTCCACGAAGAGAAGGAGAAACATGAGGAGGTGATAGAAACATAAAATTAGACAAGTTATGAAGGAGGATAGAAGAACTAGAAAACAAAAGGCTTGGAGATGATGAAACGGATTCAAAATTGGAGGATGAGCTTGAAGAAGAGAGAAATATTGATGAAGCAGACCCAACAATACAGTTGATATATTTTTTGAAAGACAAAGGTAGTGCAAAGTTGGAAGTTCCATGCTACAATGGTAGTTTGAAAGACAAGAATCTCATTTACTGGATAAGAGATATTGAAATATATTTTGGGTATGAAAATGTTCAGGATCCCAATAGGATTCGATTTGCTATGACCAAAACAAATTTTCATCCAAAACTTTGGTGAGATGGTGAGAAAAATGAAGGAGAAATTACTACCTATTGATTACCAACAAAATTTGTGCAAGAAAGTGCAAAAAGGTAGAAAGAGACATATATTCTTAAATATATTGAGAAATTTTTCAATCTGTCACTCAGTTCAAGGATAAAGAAACCATAATACCAAAGAGTGGAAAGGTACATAAATGGATTGAAGTATCATATTTAGGATGACATGAGCACACATTAATTTCAAAATGTGGATGAAGCTTATCATGTTGCTTTTAATGTGGAAGAAAATATTGATAGAAGGTTGTGGCAGAAGTTCCAGGGAAAAGGAACTAGAGGCAAGCACAAAGCATGTGTTGTTAGAAGCAATCAAAAGGAAGATGAAGTGACTAGAAACCAAAATACAAGAGGAGGAAGTGGCACTGGAAGAGTAAGAGGTTTTGGTAGAGTAAAGTATGTGATTATATGTTATAGATGTGGAATAGAGGGTCACAAAGCATCAGAATATCTAGAGAGGAAGAATGCAACAAGAAGAAATGAAGCCATAACACAATTTACCCAAGAATAAGAGACAACAATTTCTATTGGAAATGTGGAAGTACTTCAACAAGAACATAGATAAAACCTGATGTGTAGGAGAATATTACTCAACCTTGAGACAAAGGAAGTTGAGAAACCTGGACAGAGAAAGAGAGTGTTCAAAACTAAGTGTAGAATTCAAGGTAAGTGTTTTCATCTTGTCATTGATGGAGGAAGTACAAAAATTTTAGTATCCACAAAAGTAATGGATAAATTTAAGTTGAAAAACATTCCACATCCAAATACATATAAGGTATCATGGTTGAAAAGAGGACAACAAGTGACTATGATTGAGTAATGCTGATTGTGTTTTTCAGATTGGAAATTTTAGTGAGAAGGTATTGTGTGACATAGTGGAGATGGATGCTTGTCACATACTAATTGGAAGACCATGGTTGTTTGACATAAAAAATTTCCATGATGGAAAGAAGAATACTTATGAATTTTTAAAATATGGACAATCATACATATTGGAGCCAATGGTAGAGGTCGAGTCATGTCGTAGTGATAGCAAAAGAAATGATAGTAGAAATGTTTGTAGCAACAATCACATTATGATGTGTTCATCCAAATAATTTCTATGAGAACAAAAAATGATCCATTTATGTTTGGCCTTAATGCCAAGAAAATTTCTAGAGAATGGAAAGATGAGCTCTATGCCAAAAAAAATTCAACCTTTGTTGAATGGATCTAGAGATATTGTGGTAGATGATTTACCAGTAGGTTTACCCCACTTTGGGAGTATATCACATCATATTTATTTGATACCAGGATCAATTCTACCAAATAAATCTCCTTATCGAATGAATACAACAAAGAGTGAAGAGGAAAATAAGCATGTGCAAGAGATGCTTGATAAAGGACTAATGAGAGAAAGTTTGAGTCCGGTGTTGTACCTACAATTTTGGAACACAAGAAAGGAGGCGAATGGAGAATGTATATTGATTCACGAGATATCAACAAGATTACTATTAAGTATGTAACATCCCACTCTTGCGTGCACTAAGTGGACTTATTCTTTGAGGACACTTCCATGCAAGTGATTCGGTTCTTCATACGATTGGTTGATTTGATTATGATTATGAGATATTGTGGATTTGATGATATGTTATTTTGTTGTATTTACATAGACATGTGTTATTGACTAGGTTCTCCTGAGTGTGCATGAATCTAGACGTTGAGGATGTTGAGGCATCGATGAAACCCCTTGGACTCTAGATCGAGTTAGGGAGTGGACTGTTAGGGTTTGAATGTTTTTTATGTGACATGTACATATGATTAGATATTATGATGTTGATTGTTATTGCTAACATGATTTGTTGATGGATGTAGGTTGACGATGTCTTTCCGACCAGACTCACATTTGGAGTAAAGGGGTCACGCACGACAATAAGAGACATTGAGGGAGAGGTGTGGCAACAACCCTTCCACAACCTACTAGCACTCCCGCCTTGGCTCGAGATGTAGGTTAACGATTACCGAGTTAGAGAAGACCCACGATGCCGTGAGGAAAGATTGTGACAGTCTCTCACGATGATTCTAAGGGGCATGCAGTAAGGAAGGGTCCTTATTCCTTAGAGACCATTAGTCTCCCACAAGATCACCTAACGAAGTACTAACTCTAGGGGCTTGACATCTACCAAATTCAGTCAAGAGGCGAGTGACACCCTTGGAGCACGTAGTGAGTCTTGAAGGCCACATCACGCAAAGAAAACAAAAAGAGGTGAGTGGCACCCTTGGATAACGTAGTGCGTCTTGAAGGGAACGTCGTGATTTTAACTGGTAAGTTAATAAACCTAGTGCCTAGAAAACTATGCCTCCTTAGGACCGGGTCAGACTTAAAATGAATGACATAATAAGTAAAGTTAATAACAATTTTTCCCTTAAAAACTGTTGCCAAGCCTAGTGAATTGAAAACCTAGGTCTAAGTAGAACCTTTGAACAAAAAAAAACTAATTAGACATGTAACAAGAAGGGGGTAAAGAAAATTCAATCATTAATAATTAAACTGGAAATTTTATTAAAGGTTTAACTAATAAAAGGGGTATTTGGTTGTTTTTGTCTAAACCTGTTAATTCTGAACGTAGTTATAAAAAGGGGAAACTTTAAGAAAAAGGGAAACTTAAAGAAAAGGGGGAAACCTAATATAAAGGGGAAACTTAAAAGAAAAAGGGGAATGTCTAACTTATTAAGGAATCTAGCCTATGGAACTTTCTATTCATGAACTCAACTAGGAATTAAGTAAGGTGTAAGTCAATTAATAATTGTAAGGGAATAATGGGACACTGAGTGATGCAGGAGCATCACCAACATCAAGTGAGCCAGCACGAAAGCAGAGGACAGTTGGACAAGCACCAACATAAATTTTGAAATGACCTTAAAGTTGTTGCGCGATCTTAAATGAGCCATTAAGATGAAGCGTACTTGTATAATGTAATCGGACTTTGAGAGATTTTCTCTTGTCCTTAGTAGGTAGAAGGAATTTAAAGAAGTTAATGCAGGTAGATAGAATTTAATTCTAGATTAGACAACTTTTGAGAGCGCAAGAGGGAAACGGGATATAGACACCCTCATTGTGTATTGTAAGATTATTATGAGCATTGCTGAGAAGAGAAAGAGCATGCAGAGAGCTATGTAAGAACACCCTTGTACAAACATTTGGATTAATAGAAAGAGGTTGATTCAAATTCATGGTTTTGTGTTTGTTCTCTGTGTATTGATGCTGAATGATATGCTCATGAATGTTTGCTTCCTGTTATACATTTTATTTATGTGTTGTGTATATGATTTCATGTTTGAGGTTGAAGTCTGAAGGGAAGAAAGAATGAGTTTCAATTGTTTCTCTATCTGAGTAAAAAAAATTCCTGCAAGGAGTGCAGTTGAAGTGTCCGCAAGGAGTGCGTAAACAAGAATTTAGGGTTGTGTCTCTGAAGCTCAGATAGTTTTACTTTTGTCCTCATTTCCTCAGAAGTGCAGTTGGGCACATGAGCTGTGTAAGGAGTGCACAGGCCGAGTGAAGTCTCAGGGTTGTGAACCTGAGCAAAGCATTGAGGGACTGCTGCTGCAGGTGTGTGCAGAGTCGAAAGGATTCAAGCACTTGAAGTGTTTGAAGGTTGCCGCAAGGAGTGCACACAAGAGTCTTTTCTAAGGCTCAGAGTTACAAGAAAGCTTAGGAAGGATAAGGCCTTCAAATTTGTTAAAGGGCAGCGCAGAGAAGCTGTGACTGGAAGAATTTGGAAGGCGTCGCAAGTTTACACGTAGGTGGACGAGTTCTACGGAGGAACACTTAGTCATTTCATAGATTTCATCAGGAGGAACGGACGGTCGGTATTCTCCGAGGAGGATTTGCGACATCCCGTGGACCATTAGATCTCGCGGAGGTGCAAGGGAGGTACGGCGGAGTACTCTCAAGAGGTTCGAAGCTCAGGAGGGGCAGGACCGTAGATCCAAGTCACAAGGATCGTCAGATTTACACATGGGATCGTGCATCGGGGTTCCATGGGTTGAAGTCCCGTGAACGGTGCAACAGGAATCGCGAAATCGCAAACTGCGATATCCCGATAGCCAAGAAGATTTGGGTGGGGCCACAGTGGAGTTGGCGAGTGGACAGGTGGCATACCATTTCGGGGTTTCGCAGCAAGAAGTCCTGAAACATATGCATTAGGATTCGCGATATTGCGAACTCCGAAATGTCGATGGAGTGAAGGATCGTTGAAAAGTCAGAACTCACACGTGTGTTAGAGTTTCGACATATCGGGGTTTGGGAGTCGAAAAATAAAGTTGTTCGACATCGCGAGTGTCGAAATTGCGATAGAGGAAATCTCGATAGGAGAGGGAAAGGTCAGCATTTACTATATCGACTTTCGGGGATTCGAGAGTCCAACGCTCGACCATTGACCTCGTGAAGTCGCGAAGTCCAATCTCCCGATTTGTAAAGAGGGGGATCCCACGAGGATTGTTGTGGGTGAATATTTCTCGATAGGGAAATAGAAGGACCGGTAAGTGTTCTTCAGGCCATGAGAAAGAGAAGATCCTATGAGCGCGCGAACCGCCCGACCTGCGTGTTGAGAGGTAGCGGGCGCGTTGCCGTCAGTTTTTGGTATTAGAGAACATAAAGGTTCTTTGCTTTCTGTAGCATAGAACAAGAGAATTCACCATGCTACCAAGGAGAAGGGATGTGCAATCACCCGATCCAGAGGATAGGGAAATGACGAGAAGAAGAGGCAGGCAGGTGACAGATCTAGTTATGGAGAGACATATGCATGATCTACGAGCTAGACTCGAATACATGGAGACAACCCAAAGACGCACAGTCAGTGCAAGGGATCTAAGTGATTCTGAAAGTGAAGTTGAGGCTGAACGTGAAGAAGAAGTCACAGCCGAAGACACATCAAACGAGCATTTGATCAGAGCTATTGCAAGGATGGGTGCAAGAGAAAATATGGACATTCCAGTTTATGAGGGAACTTTGAATGCAGAGGAGCTTCTAGACTGGATTAGAGCTCTAGACACATACTTCAACTATGAAGATGTCGAAGAAGACAAGAAAGTCAAGCATGCTGTCACAAGATTGAAGGGACATGCAGCATTGTGGTGGGATGAACTACAAGCTGACAAACACTGCAAGGGCAAGCAAAAGATCAAGAGTTGGGATAGAATGATCGCAAAGATGAAGCCGAAATTCATCCCCAGAGATTACCAAATTACTCTGTTCAGGAGGATGAAAAACCTGAGACAGAAGCTGATGACAGTGAAAGAATACACTGAGGAATTCTATAAGCTGAACATCAGGGCAGGTCATCGGGAGAGCGATGATGAAAAAGTTGCCAGATATATGAATGGCCTAAGATATGATATCTAGGATGAGATAAGAATGGTAACCATCCAAACGGTAGAAGATGCTTATCAGATGGCTCTGAAAGCTGAAGAGAAGCTGAGCCAGAAGTAGAGTCAGAGGGGCCGAGGCATAAGTCATCCCAGAGGCAAATTGGTTTCCCAGGACAAATATCAAAAGCCCAGGGAGGAATGGAAGAAACCTAAGACTCGAACTGAGAGAGGTGGAACCTCACAGAGAGGGCCATATGTTGAACAGAGAGGACAACATACTGAGCAGAGAGGAGATTATGCTGACAACAACACTTTTCCTCGTGCTAGAGGCAGAGGAAGAGGAAGAAGTGGAGTAATCACATGCTTCACATGTGGGAAGAATGGGCACAAGTCTTACGAGTGTCCAGATAAAAATAAAGAGGGTGGAGAAGCTCACATCGCCGAAGCATAGAGGCAGGATGTTGAGGTAGAAGACGTTGAAGGCGGAAGATCACCAATGATGCGAAAAGTCCTTTTGACACCCGAGAAGGAGGTGGAGAGTTCAGTCCAAAGGACCAGAATTTTCAGGACTTCTTGAAAGACCAAGGACAGGGTATGCAAGGTCATCGTAGACAGTGGTAGTATAGATAATCTTGTATCTATAGATATGGTAGAGAAGCTGCAGCTGGAAACGATTGATCATCCAAGCCCATACAGAGCTTCATGGCTACAAAAAGGACACTAGGTAACTGTCACTAAACAATGTTTAGTTGAATTCAAGATAGGAGTATATAATGATAAGATATTATGTGATGTCATTCCTATGGATGTTTGTCATCTATTGCTGGGTAGACCATGGAAATATGATAGGACTGTGATTCATGATGGGCGAATGAACACAAACACCCTGGAGAAGAATGGGAGGACACACATGTTCCTTCCGATAAAGGATAAAGGAGGTGAAGCCGAAAGTAAGAAACAATGTACTTCTCATGAGTGGGAAGGAACTTCTTACAGAGGTTAAGAAGAAGGAGGATCCACAGTTTATTGTAGTCAGGAAACCGAAGATTGTTCTGACTAGCACAAGAGTGGATGATTTACCAGACGAAGTTCAGGAACTGCTGGAAGAGTTTGCTGACATAGTAGTGGAAAAATTACCTTGTTCGTTGCCACTGATTAGAAGTGTGAGTCATCATATTGATCTCATACCAGGAGCCAGTTTTCCAAACAAAGCCGCGTACAGATTGACGCCGTAAGAGAATGAGGAAATTAAGAGGCAAGTCCAGGATTTGTTGGACAAAGGTTTAGTCAGAGAAAGCTTGATTCCATGTGTTGTTCCAACAGTACTCAGTCCGAAGAAAGACAGAGGCTGGAGGATGTGTACTGACTCGAGGGTGATTAACAAGATAACCATCAGGTACAGATTTCCATTGTCGAGGATGGATGATCTGATGGATTTCTTGAGTGGAGCAAAGTATTTTTCAAAGATTGATTTGAAAATCGGTTATCATCAAATCCGCATGAGAGAAGGTGATGAATGGAAGACAACATTCAAAACAAATGAAGGGTTGTATGAATGGCTTGTTATGCCGTTTGGCTTAAAAAATGCACCTAGTACCTTCATGAGGTTGATGAACGAAGTACTGAGGGAGTTCATCGAAAAATTTGTCATTGTGTATTTGGATGACATACTGATTTACAGTAAGACAGTGGCAGAGCATTTGAAGCATTTGGCTACAGTGATGCAGAAACTACAACAGGAGAAACTATTGATAAATATGAAGAAGTCCTCGTTCATGAAGATAAAGCTCATTTATTTGGGGTTTGTTATTTCGGAAAATGAGTTGAGGATGGATCTAGATAAGGTGGACGTAATCAATAATTGGCCATCACCGAAGAATATCTTTGAGGTGAGAAGTTTTCACGGATTAGCTAGTTTCTACCGAAAATTCATCAGAAATTTTAGTGGAATTAGCGCAGCGATGATGGATACAGTGAAGAAGATACACAAGTCTTTTCACTGGACTGAAGAGGCTAAGAAAATTTTTAATCTGTTAAAGAGGAAGATTACGGAACAACCAGTGTTGGTGTTACTGGATTTCTGAAAGACATTTCAGGTGAAATGCGATGCAAGAGGATTTGCAATAGGGGCAGTCTTGAGTCAAGAAGATAGGCAGATAGCATACTTTAGTGAGAATATGAATGAAGAAAAATTGAATTACTCCACTTATGACAAGGATTTTTATGCTATCATACATGCATTAAAGAAATGGAGGCATTACTTGATCCCGAAAGAGTTTATCTTGTACAGTGACAATCATGCATTGCAGTTTGTGACTCAACAAGAAAAGTTGAATCAGAAACATGTCAAATGGGTTGAGTATATGCAAAACTTCACTTTTGTGATTAAAAACATTTCTGGTACTGCTAAAAAAGTTGTTGATGATTTGAGCAGGAAGTGTTTGTTGTTGCAGGAGTTCCAAGTTAAAAAATTAGGTTTTGATGATCTCAGGTACATGTACGTTGATGATCTAGATTTTAAAGAGGCGTATGAAGAAGCTGAGAATCCAATTCTCATAGATAGAAGCCAATGGGCCGAATACATGATCCAGGAAGGATTGTTGTTCATAGGTAATCAACTGTGTATTCCGAAATGCTCCATGAGGGAGAATCTGCTGAAGGAGAAACACAGTGGAGGATTAGCAGGGCACTTTAGTCACGACAAGACATTCGCAAAGCTGAATGAGTCATATTTTTGGCCGAGAATGCGAGCAAATGTCAAGATATTCGTGTATAGATGTAGAGTTTGCTAGCATTCAAAGGGAAGGAGACATAATGCGGTATTTTATCAACCATTGCCCATACCAGAGAGGTTGTGGGGTGCGATTAGCATGGATTTTTTATTGGGGTTGCCTAGAACACAAAGAGGTGTTGATTCAATATTTGTGGTGGTGGATAGATTTTCTAAAATGGAACACTTCATTCCATGTCAGAAGACCAGTGACACAACTCACATTGCGAACCTATTTTTCAAAGAAGTTATTCGACTTCATGGATTGCTAAGGAGCATAGTTTCAGATCGAGACATCAAATTCAAAGGGAATTTTTGGAGGGCTTATCATCCTCAGATGGATGGACAGACAGAAGTGGTGAACAGAAGTCTGGGAGACTTGCTGAGAAGCTTGGTGACAGAACACCATAGCCAGTGGGACAACATATTACCACACACAGAGTTTGCGTATAATGACTCAGTTAACAGGAGCACAGGACAAAGTCCATTCCAAATTGTCTATGGCATGCAGCCGGAAGGAATTTCCGAACTGAGATATTCAGAAAAGATTGCGAATAGGAGCGCTAGTGCAGAAGATTTCGCAGAGGTGATGAAATAAATTCACAGCCAGGTGAAGGAGTGACTGAAGAATTCAAGTCAGGAGTATAAGCGCAGAACAGATCAGCACATAAGACAACTTCAATTTGAGGTTGGTGACTTGGTTCTGGAACATTTGAGAAAGGAAAGGTTCCCGAGAGGAACATATAATAATATGAAGATGAAGAAAATCGGACCATGTAGGGTCTTGAATAAATTTGGGGCGAATGCTTATGATATTGAATTACCCGATGGGATCGGAATTTCTCCGATATTCAATATCTCATATTTGTACCCATATAGAGCTGGGGAAATAGAGACTGGAGATGAGCAGCCAGTGATCTAGTGGACAAAGCAGATGCCAGTTGCAGATAAGCCGCAGATGGAGCGCATACTGGATAAGAGAGTGAGCAAGAGGACCAGGCGAAAGCAATACTTTGAGTATTTGGTCAAGTCGAAGAACCATCCAGTTGAAGATGCCAGCTGAGAGACCTAGCCAGAGATATAGAGGCATGGAAATATCGTGCAGGAGCTCATGGACAGGAGCCCATGAAATTTTTCAAGCAAGGGAGTATGATGCAGGAGCATCGCCAACATCAAGCGAGCCAGCGAGGAAGCAGAGGACAGCTGGACAAGCGCCAACACAAATTTTGAAATGACCTTAAAGTTGTTTTGCAATATTAAATGAGACATTAAGATGAAGCACACTTGTATAATGTAATCAGACTTTGAGCGATTTTATCTCATCCTTAGTAGGTAGAAGGCATTTAAAGAAGTTAATGCAGGTAGATAGAATTTAATTCTAGATTAGACATCTTTTGAGAGCGTAAGAGGGAAACGGGATATAGACACCCTCATTGTTTATTATAAGATTATTATGAGCATTGTTGAGAAGAGAAAGAGCATGTAGAGAGATATGTAAGAACACCCATGTACAGACATTTGGATTAATAGAAAGAGGTTGATTCAAATTCATGGTTTTGTGTTTGTTCTCTGTGTATTTATGCTGAATGATATGCTCATGAATGTTTGCTTCCTGTTATACATTTTCTTTATGTGTTGTGTATATGATTTCATGTTTGAGGTTGAAGTCTGAAGGGAAGAAGGAATGAGTTTCAATTGTTTCTCTATCTGAGTAAAAAAAAATCCTGCAAGGAGTGCAGTTGAAGTGTCCGCAAGGAGTGCGTCGACAAGAATTCAGGGTTGTGTCTCTGAAGCTCAGATAGTTTTACTTTTGTCCTCATTTCCTCAGAAGTGCAATTGGGCACAGCAGCCGTGCAAGGAGTGCGTAGGCTGAGTGAAGTCTCATGGTTGTGAATCTGAGCAAAGAATTGAGGGACTGCTACTGCAGGTGTGCACAGAGTCGAAAGGATTCAAGCACTTGAAGTGTTTGAAGGTTTTCGCAAGGAGTGCACGCAAGAGTCTTTTCTAAGGCTCAGAGCTACAAGAAATCTCAAGAAGGATAAGGCCTTCGAATTTGTTAAAGGTCAGTGCAGGGAATCTGTGACTGGAAGAATTTGGAAGGGATCACAAGTTTGCACGCAGGTGGACGATTTCTGCGGAGGAACACTTAGTCATTTCGCAGATTTCATCAGGAGGAACGAACAGTCGGTATTCTCTGAGGAGGATTCGCGACATCCCGTGGGCTGTTAGATATCATGGAGGTGCAAGGGAGGTACAATGGAGTACTCTCAAGATGTTAGAAGCTCAAGAGGGGTAGGACCGTAGATCGGAGTCACAAGGACTGTCAGATTTACACGTGGGATCGTGCATCGGGGTTCCGTGGGTTGAAGTCCCGTGAACAGTGCAACAGGAATCGCGAAATCGCGAACCGTGATATCTCGACAGCCAAGAAGATTTGGGTGGGGCCACAGTGGAGTCGACAAGTGGACAGGTGGCATACCATTTCGGGGTTTCGCAGCGAGAAGTCCCGAAACATATGCATTAGGATTCGCAATATTGCGAACTCTGAAATGTCGATGGAGTGAAGGATTGTTGAAAAGTAAGAACTCACGCCTGTGTCAGAGTTTTGGCATATCGGGGTTCGGGAGTCAGAAAATCAAGTTGTTCGACATCGTGAGTGCCGAAATCGCGATATTGGCTTTCGGGGATTCGAGAGTCCAACGCTCGACCACTAACCTCGCGAAGTCGCGAAGTCTGATCTCCCGATTTGTAAAGAGGGGGATCCCACGAGGATTGTTGTGGGTGCAGATTTCCCGATAGGGAAATAGAAGGACCGGTTAGTGTTCTTCGGGCCATGAGAAAGAGAAGATCCTGTGAGCGCGTGGAGAAGCCCGACCTGCGTGTTGAGAGGTAGCAGGCGCGTCGCCGTCACTGAGGAGCGTTTTTAGGAACACTTTTAGGTGGGTGAGGGAAATAGAACAATTTAATTAATTAATAAATTGATTTTCTGGTGCAACTAGGGGATCGAGTGACATGTGTACGGGGGAGGTTTTTCAAAATTAATTAAATGAAAAGGGGAATCTAATGAGGGGTTTTGGAAACTACTAACTAAGAAAATCTATAAAAAGGATGGTAGAGGAGGAGTATGGATCACATCTGGCTTGTGTAACGTTACACTACCGAATTTCATCTTGACTGAACTTTCTCTTGTGGGAGTTGGGATACCCAACTCGGGTGACGAGTGGTAGCTCAACCTTGCGAGGCGAGCTGGGAGCTAGCATTCTCTTGTATTTTGTGCATGGCCCTTTACATCCCAGGGGGCTCAGGGGGAAGAAGAGTACCCCTAGCATTGGCTGGGAGGTACCAGCGAGGTCTCATCAGTCGGCAAGTTGGAGTTGGTCGGAACGCGAGCGCGAGCGTGAGACAGTCACTTCCGGTTCTTCTCATTTGGCTACGGTACGCATGTGAATAATTTTTATTAAATAATAGCTCAATTTATTGTTCATACATTTCTTTATTGTCCAAAGCTTGCTTGCATAGATGTTGTTAAAAGAAAAAGACTCGTTTAGTTATGCAAATGAATTTTTATTTGGGCGATAGTGCGCCATGTAAAATTACAAAAGGGTCACTAAATTTCTGTTTTTGAGCTTGTTTTATTACTTCGTTTTATTGTAGTTTCCGATTCTAGTTGGGATTATTACTGCGTTGTATTATTACCGAGGAATATTGCGTTTTGGTTCTCGGGCCATTATTTTATTTTACTCTATGTTTTTATTGTTTTTAATACAAAGAAATTGTGTTTTTATCTTATGTTCCTTTATCCTTTAATTTATTAGTCTGTGCCTGAGCAGTCGTCCAGGAGACGAATCAACTGTCTTTCACTCTGGTGTTAAATATTTAGATTCAAATGCCCTACTTTCTAGTGCATGGATAATAAGTGAAGGATAATTTCTCTGCCCAACAAATTCCTTACTGTGTGTAGCGAAAAATACTTCTTTATTTCTCTGAGATTCTGGTTGCTTTTTTCAACCAATTTTGTTTGTGATTGCCCAACAAATCCATTGCTCGTACAACATAAATTACTCTTTATTTCTCAACAATTTTTGTGGTCTTTAATCAACAAATTTTGTTTTCATCGCCCAACGATTTCATACCTTATCTGCGTTGATGGGGTGTAAACCTACGTTATTTTCCATTGCTCAACCATATTTTTGATCTTTTCCATAGAAAAATCATGTTATCAACCAACGAATTTGGGTGTCTTGTACCAACCATCCTTTCATTTTATTCCTCAGAAAAATCATGTTACCCACCCAACGATTTATTGGGCATGATTCTCTGTGTTTCATTCCTGTATTTTGTTTACTGCGTGAATGCCTACGTTGTTCTTACTGTATATATTTACTGTGATTTTATTACTGTGCTTACTGTATACATTTACTGTGATTTTATTAATTTACTTACTATATACATCGGTGTGTGTAAGTTAGGTGACTTACTTGCCTTCACTGTTCCATTGTTATTATGGAAACATTTTTTTTTAATGTTTGATGACAGTTAGGATAGGGCCATATAATGGCTGAATAAATTTATTGTTGAATGAAATTATCATTTACCCTTAGATTGGCAGTGATATCTTATGGAAGCATTCATTATCATAGTAGTGGACCATAGTGGCAAAAGTTACTATTCCAATCTCAGTTTCTGTCAGTCGTTAACAATGGAAATCAATTGATTATTATTTTTATGATGAATATTGAAATTGACTTACCTTTGATTATTTATTTTAAGGATATAAACTGGGACAATGGTTAAGTTTGATTATCAATTGGCTATAGATCTGAAGTTTAAATACTGCGTTAGAATTGTAGAACTTTCTTGAGCAATAACAACAAGGAAATGTGCGATATTTAGAGCCCTGGGCGGAGCTTGTGCTCTTGGAAACGGAACTCTATAACTCTATCACCTCGTTATGGCCTTCTTTGTTTGCACAAGTTTCTCCTTCTAAAAATTTATTTACTGAGTGGTCAACGTGGCTTAAACTGGTGTAGTGTTGGATGAGATCCACCCCAAAGAGTCTGCGCTTATGTATCTTATGATTGCCCTCGAAAACCATGGATTTTCTAAGCTCCTTTTATGCATCGGATGTGAATTAATAAAAAAAAAATATTTACTTTTGAGTTTATTTATTAGTAAACCAAAGTTTGGTTATTTTTCTTTTTATTTCTTAAATTGAATTATAAGTGAGGTTAAATTTGATTAGCTAGCTCTTGTTCGACTATGGAGTATTGGTAATTTAAGTGATGTTAACCACATAGTATTGCTAGCCATGATTAAATGTGAATGATCAAGTATTTTCTTAAATTATTTGTTGACAAAATTGTACGTTTAGATTACACAAAACCTTGGATTAATGGTATCCATGTCTAAATCGGTGAGATTTTGAACTTAAAACCTTTGGAAGAATTTAGAATCTCTTATTGGAATTATGACTCCCACAAAAATTTTCTTTTAGGATAGTTTGTATGGATTTTCCATCTCTCATATTATTATCATTTAAAACATCTTTAATGATTGCCTCACTATGTAAATTTTTGGATGCACATAATGTAGGGTGAAAGTTGGCTAAGAATTGTGATGTTTATGTAGTATTACAAATCAAGATCTATGTATCTATTACCATGACTAATTGAGTAATAAATACCTACCGAACTTCTAGTTAAAAAATTATTGAATAGACTCTTGTTTCATATTAAGTGAGTACTTGTTATTCTTCATAATAAAATTAAATTATGTTCCTCCTCAACCGTATGGGTGCTAAACAAAAGATTAGTTATTCCATATATAGAATTCTTCAATTGGTATTAGTTTAGTAATATGTGTATGAACACTTTTTCAAAAAAACAATGATTAAATTACTTTATTTATGTTGACGAAATCCTTTGTTTCTCTTTCCTTATGTGGTTATGATTTCATGAACTTAATCCACATTTGGTGTTACTCATTTATTCGTATCCCTTCTAAATTGGTTTTTCCTATTTGATATAAGGATAATAGGTCCTCAATGTTTATAATTATTTGGAGGTCTAACTCAAAATTGCTATAATGAAAAAGCGTATAGAAGTTAGACTAAGATTTTGCAGCTACAAAGTTTCTTACTTTTAACACTTATCCTTTCATTTACATCCTTAAACCATTCTCCTTTAGTAATAATGTATGTCAGTGACAATGGAATTAAAGAACGTTGGATTATATGTTTGGTTGAAGGTTTTTGAATAATTTTGTTACGCGTGGGTCACTAATGCCCTTGTCGCATTGAGGTAACATGTTACCTTATGATTGGGTGATTGTGCACGTTAATCAATGAGTGCATATGAAACCTGGCTTAGGATCTTGTGCCTCTTGTTGTGGATGATGTGTTTTTATAAGTAAGGTTGTACTTATTGTAACGTTATTGTGTTGTCTCTCGCTCGTTGGGAAGGTTCTAGTTACTGGTCGTCGAAGCAGTCGTGTTGGTATGATTGATGTTGACTTTTAGCTTAGTCGACTTGGACTTAGTGTGTTGGGCAGGATGTAGACACCTCCTTGTTCCTCAGAACAGTCACCAACCTGGAGACCTTAAATGGTCAGAATCGATGGGAACATGGGCTTGCGTGTTTCTTATGTGTCCTGGAGGTCCTAACCTTGCAGGGTAGGATGAGCAGTTAGTCATTTTTATTTTTCATCTGTTGATTATCGCATGTTCATCCAGTTGTGTGATGTTCCAGTGTGTTGGGTTGTTGTTGTCTATTTCCTGAATTGCGTAAGTAGTGTTCATCGTCAAGTTGTGTTGATTAATTGTTGTCATTGTTTCTTTCCTACTAAATAAAATAAAAAAATTCACTTGCTTTGCATCGTATGTAGTCGTAATGACAGGGGTCATTACATATGGTATCAGAGTCGGTTCGACCTGCAACTTGGGATCACTACGAATTCTGTTGATTAGATAATTGATTATGATGTCGCTAATTAAATTGATTTGTATTCGTGCAGGTAATCATGGTTAGAGGACGCCATGAAGGAAGACAACGGGGTGCTAGGGGAGGAGGTGCGACGCCCACAGTAGCATCCACGCCTGAGGGGTCTAACCCCTAGGGAGATGAATAGGTTTTTGGGAAGGAACATATAGTTGTGGGTGATGTGGTTGGGTTGATGAGGTCCTTTCAGAGGATGTCTGAGGCATTGATAAACCGTTTGGATAGAGATGAGGCCAGTGCACCAACACCCCATGAGGGTCCACTGCGCACTCCAGTCAGTACTGGTAGCATTCACTGAGAACTCGAGAAGGTCAAGTTCCCTGAGTTATTTGTTGCCCCATATGGCACAACCTTCAAGGCATGGTTTGAGAATATGGCGATGTTCTTTTCACTTCACGACTATACCTCCAACATGAAGGTCCGCATGGAGGTATTTCCACTGAAGGGGAGCACTCTTCTTTGGTGGAAGACACTCCTGCTGCAATTGAACATGGTCGTCGATGATGTGTCATGGGAACTATTCGAGGAATGGTTCTGAGAGAGGTATCTATCTAAGGAATTCATTAAGCGTTAGCTCAACGAGTTAAACGCATTACGACAGGGTGGCCGTACAGTGCCCGAGTACAAGCCCCATTTTATGGAGCTGCTTCGGTATGCTTTGCACCTGAATACTGAGAAACTTAAGGCCAACAGATTCGTGTTTGGCCTTAATGTCATCATTCGTGCAAAGCTTAGGATTCTGATGCCTGAAACCTTGCATGATGTTGTCCAGAAGGCCCTCATAGTAGAGGAGGAACTTATCAGCGGGGGTTAGAGCAGGAATCCAGCGAGACCAACAGGGAAAGTGTCATCTGATGCGCAACAACATCAGATACCAGCTAGAAATTCACCAGGATATCATGGATTCTAGAGAGGATCCACTTTCACTACATTTCGATGACCAATTCTTCAGAAACATAATCCTTACTGAGGACCACAACACCAACAACAACTTCGACCGCAACAACAATAGTTTAGGCCTATTTAGCAGAATAGACCAGGGTTGCAGGCCGGTGGGCCGTCATCTTCTACTTCGAGTACCAGGAGTACTGGACCAAAGAAAGGGTGTTGGACATGTGGGGAGCCACATTACCAGCGTGAATACCTAGTGGAGAGGAACAGATCATCTAGATTAGTCGGACCCACTACCGTGAGAGATTTGGGAAAGGCCCATCGGATTCATGCAGCGGTGAATAACCGCCAGGAAGAGCACTAGTTGACTGTGCTTGAGACATCAAGTACCGTCGTTGACCAGAACCTTAGTATTTTGATAGATCCATGTGCTACAAAGATTTTCATTTCTGTGGTAGTGCTAAAAATAATTAAGGTAAAGGTAGTCAAACATGACGAGTTTAGCTTTGTAGAAATGGATTCAAGAGCCCAACAAAAGGTTGGTGGGAAGGTTACGGGTTGTAGCCTTAACCTGGGAGAGTTTGTCACTAGGGCCAACCTGTACGTCACAACCTTAGGGTATTATGATGTCGTGATCGGTATGGACTGGCTGGAATCACATGATGCGATACTCGACTGTAAGACGAAACGATTGAGCTTGGATGATGATGAGGGACATAGACACGTGATTGTAGGTAGGAACCAGGGAGTCTCCCTAAGGTTCATCTCTTATTTGTCGCTACAAAAGAGCATGCGCAAGGGATGTAAGCTTTATGTGATCCTTGTGTTAAATGAGAAGGGAGTGGTGGAAGGTCTAGAACACCTTCCGGTGGTAAGAGAGTTTGTAGGCATCTTCCCTGAGGAGTTACCTGGGATGTCGCCAGAGAGGGAGTTGGAATTTACCATCGACCTAAAATCGGGAACTGGACTGATAGAAAGAACGCCTTATCATATGTCGACCCTAGAGTTACAGGAGTTGAAAATGCAACTGAAGGAGTTGTTGGACCTAGGACTTATACGTCCAAGTGTGTCACCATGGGGTGCACCTATTATTTTCATACAGAAGAAGGATGGGTTGTAGAGACTCTGCATTGACTATCGTCAATTGAACAAGGCAACGATCAAGAATCAATATCCGTTACCAAGGATTGATGATCTGTTTGATCAGATGAAAGGTGCGATGATGTTTTCAAAGATCAACTTGAGATCTGGGTATCACCAGTTACAAATCAAGGAGGATGACATCCCTTAGACTACCTTTAAGATGAGGTTTAGACATTACGAGTTTACTGTTTTACCATTTGGGATGACGAACCACCCAGGTGTATTTATGAGTTTGATGAACGGGGTGTTCCGCGAATACTTGGATAGGTTCATCCAAGTATTCATTGATGATATTTTGATTTAAGCTTGGACGATGGAGGAGCATGACAAGCACTTGTGCTTGGTGCTAAAGTGTCTACGAGAGAACAAATTGTTTGGGAAGCTTTTGAAATGCTCATTTTTTCAGTCGAAGATTCACTACTTCGGGCATGTCATCTCCGATGAAGGTATCGTTGTGGATCCAACAAAGGTCGAGGCTATTATGGAATGGTCGGCGTTAACAAATGTCCCTGAAGTGCGTAGCTTCATGGGTTTAGTGGGATACTATCGACAATTTGTCGAGGTTTTTTCAAATATAGAAAATTTGATTACAAAATTGCAGAAGAAGAACAAGAAGTTTGTTTGGACCAAGAAATGTGCGGAGGCATTTCGGAGGCTCAAGGACCTGTTGAAGACAACACCAATATTGAAGGTCCCTGACATGGACGTGGACTTCTTGGTATGCACTGATGCATACAAGGAAGGCTTAGGTGGAGTCTTGATGCAAGACGGTCGTGTGATCACTTACATCTCGAGAAATTTGAGAAGGCATGAGGAGAACTATGCAACACATGATTTGGAGTTGTTAGTCATTGTTTATGCCTTGAGAGTTTGGAGACACTACCTTATTGGAGAAAAGTTTGAAGTAAAAACATACCATTTTTCTCTACAACACATATTTATGCAAAGTGACTTGAACGCGTGACAACGACATTAGTTGGAATTTCTTAGCAAGTATGATTTCGAGATTACTTACATAAAAGGAACAGTGAACATAGTGGCAGATGCATTGAGTTGGAGACCGTGCATATTTTAGGTGATGCCTCTTTTGACGAATCTATGTGAAAATATCCTAACTTTACAGTGCAACGATGAATGGTACAATGAGGTCAAGTATTTTATCAGACAAAACACAATGATGGTACCAAAATTTGAAGGATTTACTGTGGACAACGATGGATTATTAAGATTTAAAAGTTGAATTTATGTACCACCCAATGACGAGTTGAGGAGTTTGATCCTAAACGAGGCTCATAGAGAAGTGTACATGGATCATCCTGGAGTCACGAAGATGAGGTCAAACCTTAAACCCTTATTCTTCTGGAAAGGAATGAAGGTAGAAATAGTTAACTACGTGGCAAGATGTCTAGAATGTCAGTAGGTGAAGGCTGAACATAGACATCCGATAGGATTACTACAGTGAAACGCTATTCCAAAATTGAAATGGGAGGTCATTTAGATGGATTTCATTGTTGGAATGCCACTGATGAAAAGGAGACACGACTCGATTTTTGTGGTAGTCGACACTCTGACGAAGAGTGCTCATTTTATTCCTGTGCATATGACGTATCAAGCAACTGATTTAGCTAGAGTTTTCATCAGTGAGATTGTGAGGCTACATGGTGTGCCTAAGAATATTATATCCAATAGAGGATCGATGTTTATAGGATGATTTTGGACTAGTTTCCAAGAGGCCTTGGGAACCCAACTTAACTTTAGTACTACGTATCACCCGAAAATAGATGGGCAAACTGAGCGAACAAACCAAATCTTGGAGGATATGTTGTGTATGTACGTGATAGACCAACATAAGCATTAGGAAGAATTATTTCCACTGGTAGAATTTTCATATAAAAACAGTTATCAAAGCACCATTAAGATGGCACCTTTCAAGTTTCTTTACATGCAACCGTGTCAGACGCCTTTGAGTTGGGATTGTCTTGAGGATAGGGTCCTAGTGGGACTAGAAGTGATCCAAGAAATGGAAGATCCAATGAAAACAATAAGACAAAGGATCAAAGAAGCACAGGATCGACAAAATATTTATGTCAATGTGCATCATGTCAACCGTAATTATGAAGTTGGTGATCAAGTATTCTTGTGGGTGAAACCACATAAGAGTTCGATCAAGTTTGGAAGGGGTGCTAAACTCTCTCCTAGGTTCATGGGACCTTTTGAGATAGTGGAAAAGAAGGGTCTTGTGACATTTATGTTTTAAGACATTATGTTAGTGATCCTACACACATTATTGACATGAGTTCCTTGCAGGTATCAGATGAGGGTGTGCTCACGACAGAGCCAATCCGCATCCTGGACCATCGTATTCGACAACTACGACGTCATATAATAGATCAGGTCAAGGTCTAGTGGGACAACTATAGTCCACACTCGGCGAGCTGGGAGGACGCATATGATATGCGTCAGTAGTTTCCATTTTTGTTTGATAACTAGATATATGATACTATGATACACTTTATTTTGGCACTTACATATTATGAAACTTTGGGATGAAGTTTAAAACAATAGGGGGTGTATGTAACATCACGCTCTTGTGCGCACTGAGCAAACTTATTCTTTGAGGACACTTGCATGCAAGTGATCCAGTTCTTCATATGATTGGTTGATTTCATTATGATTATGAGATATTGTGGATTTGATGATATGTTATTTTGTTGTATTTACATTGACAAGTGTGTTGAGGAAAATATATGAAATGATATTACTCAATCATTTTCAGATTCTTCTTGGCTAAAGAAAAATAGACAACAATGTCACCCTATGTTTATAGCCATCAAAATTAATATCCTAACTCACAAGTATTTATTACAAGTCCTTAGGCTAGTCTTTTTGTAAATAAAATCTTGCCGGAAAACTCATTATTTATATGATTTTCTGAATATAACAGTTGTTGAAATAAATGTAAAGATAGAAGCAAGGACACCAAGATGAAAATCAAGAAAGATGAGACATAAAGAAATCATTTATTTCATTCCAATTCACCAAAGAGTCATTCTCTTTACAAAATTTCGTGAAGAAGTTTTGGACCAAATTCAAACTTAGACATCCCCGATGGAACATACAAAAGGACCTCTGACAGAAAATCAAAACTGAACTCTAAAAGCTGGATCCGCTTGCCACATATTTCTTCCCACTCAACTCTGCACAATAACCTCTTTCAATCATGAAAACTAATTCACAAAGAGACAAGTCTACACAGACTATCAAAGATAGATCAACATCTCTGAAAAACAAGTGTCTGAATGATGTAATTCATCCCTGAATCTTGTTGTCTACAATAAGACCCTGTTATCATAAAAAAGAATTAGGCTTGTGATAAATTAAGGAATGAATGAAAGTTGAAATATCTCAACATAAACTCAAAGAGAAAACCTTAGTATGCTTCTCCTTCTATCCTCCACTTGTTCCTCCCTTTCCTTTTTCCTTTAAGAAAATTAGAATTGGTGGAAGTAGTTGAACTACCTCATTAGTTAAGTTAACTAAAAACTCAACCAACGTTTTAGTTAGGGGGAAAAGTAATAAATCATAATAAGGGTTATAATTAAATAATAACTAGTAGGTGGGACCCCTTGTGACTCTCATTTAGTTCTTAACAATTATAACATAAATAGTCAATTAAAGAAGAATATCTCTCCTTGTGACTCCCATCATCAAATGCACATTTGAAAATTTATCTCATTGATATTTGACATTATTTTCAAAAATGCATTACTCATATATCCAAAAATAAAACATGTTGTCCAAAGCCTCTGAAGTCAATTGTCATCAACAATAATTAAAATAAAACTCAAAAACCATATTTTCCACTTTGAGATGCAATCTTTCCCTTGTGGTTGTTGTCACCCCTCGATCTCTCTGAATTTTCCTTTGGATGTACTGAACCTTTAGGCCTAATATCACTGATAATGTGAGAAAAATCATCCCTCAAATGCATCCAGGAAGACACAGATTTATCAGAGCCTTTAGAGGGTGAGGAAGGGGAAACAATGGCTTTTCCTTTGTCAGGTGCATGGTGGGCCTCAGTTTTCAATCTCTTGCTAGCATGGGAGGATTGCACTGGTAAGTGGGCAGGGGAAGCTTGGACAATCAAATTGTTAGGTGGGGGAGCAGGTAAGGACAAATTGGGCCAACCACGATGTTGGGAGACTGCCGAGTGGAAAATATCATTCCATCCGTCATTTTTGGGAACCTTGGGTTGCAATGAGACATGAGGGGGCATGAGAATACTAGGGGCTTATGGAACTTGGAGGGGAGGCTTTTTAAGCCTCGGTTGGACCACTCCTTGTCCAATCAAATTGAAGAACCTAACCTGAAATAGCTGACCTAGCGCTTGTTATTCATCGTCAAAGTGTATGGAGAATCTTGGCCTTCCTAGGCCTCTGTTCATATTACCTCTCCCTTGGTTTCCTTTGCCATGTCTACCTCGGCTGAAAAATCTCATTACTGCATGCATGATTGATTAGAAAATAGTTCCTTTACAACCATACATGACAACTCCTTAAAAATATGAAATAGACTTTGGCTCAACAACATATCAGACTTATGCAATCCAATTCATATAAATTATTTAACTGTTGTCAATGAGAAAGGGATGAACAAAATGTCCTAGGATATGCGAGGGGTTTGTATTGAGCGAAACATGATAAAATGAGGGGGAAAAGAAACACAGTTACTTCTCAAAGACAACAAACAATCAACTATAATGAAAACCAAAGAAAACATCATTGTGATCCAACCAAGAAATTGCGACTTCAAACTGCTTCAATACATAATTCTTCTTGATTGTAATTAAATTTTAGAATAGGGAGTGAAAAATGAATGTGGGAAGGTGATGGGGTTGTATTTAGAGAAAAGTGAAATAATGGTAGGGAAGGAGAGCGAACATTGTTCATAAAATTAATTAATTAATCCATTAAACCATTATGTAAAAGGAAATAACACCAAACAAATAATCACTGTGATCAAATGAAAACTATTGTGCATAATTCAATTAATTTTGTGCATTGACTTGTTCACTATTTGTAATCAAATTTTCAACATAGTG
Organism: Picea engelmannii; assembly: GCA_009831015.1. NCBI lineage: Eukaryota > Viridiplantae > Streptophyta > Pinopsida > Pinales > Pinaceae > Picea > Picea engelmannii. Next base: position 266,356 of record ML782960.1, on the reverse strand, counting down.
TCACCAAACAAGACAAAATGCATTCCACAACAACCTGCAAAAGAATTATGTTCCTTCTCATTTGTCCACTTACTATTTTAAAACAATTTCTAAATGAACACACAATCACTTATTTCCACTCTGTTCAGCATAAAAAATCAAGCACCGTCCACGAGTTATTTCCTTAATCAAACACAGACACAAAACACATGCCTGATTTCATGTATCAATTTCATCTAACAATTAAATTGTAATGGGACCATATGCCACAACACCTATGTCTATCTCTGCTATGATACATGATATTCATCAACACACATAATGAAAAGTGAAATACAACCATCAATATTTTAATTGCAATGATCCTGACTTGCCATTTAAAGACAAAGACAACAATCACCATTTTAACTCATACTACTTGGAATATATAGACCATTCGAAAAAACGCAAAGTATTTCTATGACTGTACAGGTCCAACTACTCTGAATCTAAACATCCACAATGTTGGGCTATCAATCAATATAACGAGATAGCGACAGTAAGCCCGATCTCATCTCGTAAATTGATCAAATTTGTAATGAAACCATATTGTTTAAGAACACGTGACCATGATTTATGGCACAATCAAATAATATCCATAACATATATAGTGGATGGCCATGCCATAATTACCATGATTGTAATGCTTCCATTGTCAATTTAAAACACACGGTCATAGCAACCATCAACTCAACATAACATGTTGTAGGAAGGCTACACATACCCACGCATCACATGCAAACACATTTCTTGTGACTTAATCAATTAAAACTAATGTTGGGTTAACAAATCAATAATCACCATGTAAAAGACAATGATTGTGTATTTGATCTCATTTCTCTAATCATCCAATTAACAATGTTGAGCTTATCAATTAGACTATTATAATAACCAATTGCAGTGACTAAATACCAATAACCACAACCATTGTTAGGATAATCAACAGAGACGAGACAACAATAGAATACTATTGAAGATGCACCACTAACTCATAACCATAAACCATGTATCCAACAAGACATAACATGTTTCTTTTATCAAAACTAGGCTTTGAGTAATCAAGGATTCACCCTATGGACCAACACAAGGAGACTGGAGTCGAACCCCACCATCGGGTGAGAACTTCCGATACCAATGGTGCACACCCAGGGTATACTACCACTAACTCACAGACAGGGTGACAACTCAAGTGATAGGAGAGACTATGAACGAAGGAGCAAGGATTCACTTTAGTCTTGTAACAACACTTAGAACATGCAGGGTATAACCCTCGTGGTTTTCCCAATCAACTGAAGAATGTTGGGATAAAACAGAGATGAGAAAAAGAAATCAATCTTAAGCAATCCCTTTGGCATAATGACTATCATAACCCCCTGTGAAAACACCAATAACATGAACGAACCCATACCCAAATGAACTATATGCAGTGACACAAAGTGTTTCAAACCCGACAAACCCCATAATAGAAAACAACTGGGTATGGTGATAAGAAGGCGTGGAGATAGCCAACCAATATGGACATAATGGAAACCCTTCAATCAAGACCGATAATGATGACAGAGAGCCCTTATGGATTCTAAAATCAGAATGAACAATGAAACTATAACTTCAAACATTATTGCAATGAAACCACACCAATCATTTATTCCATAAGAATATCACGAATTCACACAGTTTCCAGACTTAAGGAAAGCACATAATCATACATCACCAAGACAATTTATATTTCATAACTAGAGCGAGTTCATGGATGGCGAAAAATACATACTTGTAATCACAAAAAACCTTAAAATGCGAGCTTGGCCGACCAATTCTTCCTCTTCTTGAAAATTAGAGCTTAACGAACACAATCGAACAATAGCCAAGGTGACAGCCAGTGGAAGGGGTATGGAGTGATGTGCAGTAAATGCACATCACCTCCACCCCCACTCATTCAATTCCTTAGTACACGCCAACCAACCTTCCATTAATCTGCTTAATAAATCTATGCATCGAACTTAACACACATCACTTGTCAAACGTGCCACCCATATCACATTTAACCATTGCCGGCTATACAATAACACATATCAACCATGTTTCATATAACTCAATAAATCACATAGCTATTAACTTGCTAGATAGGATTAACAACGATCTTTTAATTTCAATGCATGTAGAGTAGCATATTAGCATAGTTTAATATCTTCCTTTTGCATTTTGTTTATATTGTTTTTCTCTCCTTTCAACTGCTTCTTATGTGCTATTACTAACATATCTCTTGTGCAAGTGTCACAGTAATGAATCCAGGAAAAAATAGCAAGGATAACAATGGATAACATAGGCCATCGTTACATGAAATTAGAGCCTAGACGAATTGAAACAACACACACCATGCTTTATCCATCACTCATTTGTCACAATCAGAACCAACACATAACATGCCTTATTTATCGCCAATAAAATTAAGATTTCATCAATCATGTAGAACCCTGTAAGCGATGTTGAATAGCAACATAAACATGAAATACGAACCATCTTTGATCTCCGAGTCTACAAGGGGCGCCCACCTACTAGTATTATATATCTTGTTAGCTTATAATAATAGGATTTAGCAATACTTTGCGGGAAAAAACCTCGTTGCGATTTTAATCATCAAGAAACTGGGGACTCCACAGGGAAATTTGTTTTCAACAGATTTAGAACTTAGAACTCATGGTTTCGTAGAACAAGAACAATATATCAAGAAGATATAACCAGAGTGATCATGCAACAGGGGGAAGTGAGTGAATTTAATGGAAAAAATGACTGGGAATTTGGGAATAACTCATGAAAAATGTTAAGTACGAGGGGGATTATCCCTGTATGCATGATCCTTCAACCAGATTTTACTCTTTACTTTGAGGAGAGAAATTAATGGAATTTCTCTTTATTTCTCAAATGGATGAAGAAATGGAAAGTAGAATCAGGAGATAACCAATCTCTTTATGAGACAACAGTGAAAGCAGATAACAAATTCAAGTGTGTTTTTAGGGGAAACATCGTAACAACTGTGTAAGCTTGATTTCTATCGACCAACAATATCTTGCAGGAGTGTCACTGTGGCATAACTGATCCAACATCTTATTTTGACCAAATTAACTAAGAGATGGTAAGCAACCAAATCATGAAAGAAATAAAATTGCAAAAATCAAAACAACAACAATAAAATGACAGAAAAGTAAAAGCAGTAAGAAATGTTTTAAAACAAAAATCATGAATCAAACTACTGTAAAGAAGAAAAGGAAATAGTGCAAAATTGAAAGTAGAGCTAGGTTACTAGTATACAAAAAATCCAAACAATGTTAGAACTTTTCACGTTGGTCCTTCGTAATGTTCCAAGTGAGGACCGTTAGTGTTGTAGGGAAACAATTGCCCCTGTAAATAATTTAGAATGTAAGAGTTAGTATCCAAGACAAAAACAATTTTGAACGGACCCATAAATAACACTTGGAACTCTGAGGTAATAATCATCCCTTTAACGTATATGATTAGATCATCAAGGTAGATATGGATATTGATCAATTCATCAAGAGTTGTGTGTATGAGTCCTTTAAAATAGGTACTTGCATCAAGTAAGCCAGAAAGCAGGAATTTATAAGTCATGGTACCCTAATTAGTGATAAGAGTGGTTTTGTGAGAATTTTCCCCTTTTCCCTTGATTTTATTGTAACCCAAAAAATTGTCAAGTAAGGGCTTCATCCGTGACCTTACAACCTGCTACAAAATCATTTTCATATTGAGAGGAAGAAAAGGATTTCTCATAATATCCTAACTGAAGGTTTGAAAATTAATGCAGATTATAATATGATCAATAGTCTTCGAAACATGTACCCAATTAGGAATCCATTYWGGGTAGACTGGAAAAATGATCCCAGGCCTTAGGAAATTTTCCAGTTCCTTTTGAAAAGTTTCTTTAAATGCAAAGTTAATAGGTCTTAGTTTATGCCTAATTGGTTTCATGCCTTCCTTGATGGGSATAACATGTTGTATAAGACTAGGATCAAAACCACGACGATCCTCATAAGACCAAGCAAAAACATCTTGAATCCACCAAGTAGCTTGGAAAACTTCATTTCTTCTTTATCAGAATATTGGACACTTATTTTAACATTCCTTGAAGATTTGAGTGCCCCAATGTTCAGAGGGATGGTTTTACCCACCTTCCTGCTTGACTCCTCTTCTTTCTGTTTCTCTTTATCACTTGTATCACTCGAAGAAAATGAACTCTCTAGAAGAGTCGGGCCCTTAGGAATCTTGTTGTCGTCTATGGATATAATTTCCCTGAGCTTAAGAGGTTCATCTCGAATGAAAGAACAAATTCTCTCATCATTAGGGAGGGCCTACCAAGATTCTATATTGTCATAGATATGTGGACGATATAGCAATTGAAAAGAACAATCAAGCTTGTGTGGAGAAGTTTTCGATTAGGAGAGGCTGCAAAAAAAACTAACCGATCATCCATTGAGTTTAACTTCCTCTTAATGTGAGTGATGTTGAAAGATAAAAGGTTCGAGATAAGTGCCCAAACAGTTTGGGTGTATCGTTTCATCAACTTGTTTCTAGGAGAGTAAATTTTATGTACAAGGTTCACAACAAGCTCATAATCCCAAAACACTGAAAGGTGACCACAACCAAGATTATAGGCATTTTCACTGCCTAATAATAAAGCTTTGAATTTAGTGACATTATCAGTGAAAGCGAACTCTAACCTGTAAGAAAAGTTATGGATCTTTCCTACAGCGGAAATCAAGATAATGCTAGCTATGTTAAATTCATTAGAGCATGAACCATCAAAGTGCATGTGCCACATACCATCATCTAAATCAATTTGTTCCATGGGAAGGTTATCCTCCTCAACAAAGATGGAATACACTCCTAGGTCCTCTTCGATATAGTTTACATTAGGTTGTGGGACACTCTCTATGTAAGGTGAAATCCTTCCCTCTCTAAGGACTATAAAGTTTTTTACCATTCCGAGGAACGAATAAATGTGTCTTGTCAAGTGAGAGGTATCCACCCATTAAGGCTTGCCAATATCTTCCCAATATGATTAAGTAATTTCTTACTGGCATCTCAATTACCTGAATGCTAACAGTTGTCCTTATTTCAGGGTGTGCACACAAAACTAAGGTCACATATTTAATCTCACCTATGGTTGTTTGTTGTAGACTATTATAGGAGAGCATGCTCCTGGCGTTTTTGTTTGTACAAGATAATCCTAGATCTTCCATAATAATCTTTGACATCACACTTGGTCCTGAATCACCATCAATGAGGCAACAATGGACAATCTTATCCCAAATATTTACAAAAATATAAAAAGGGGGATTTTTTACAGGGTACCTAAAGTTATGCACACCTACCTTATTTACAGATGAGTCCTCTTCACTCATCTCTTCAAAGAGGTTGGCTACAACGAAATATTTTCCTTCCATGAATTGTTTCAGATGCCTTTGTTGCTCAGGGATGACAACCATGTCCAGAAGGGTTGCATATACTTTGATGTTGGCCAACTGATTCAAGATATTGTACTTGGAATAGGGGTGAGGGGAAATTGTTCCTTAACTGTCAAGAACCTTAGGAACCTAAACAGTAGCAACGTGTGAGGATAAAATCAGGTTGGAAGGATTTCGGGGAGGATCAAACTTGCCCTTGGGAGAATAGGCTTTGTTCCTAGTATTGATGATCATCACATCTTTTGTCTCTGCAAAATATAGTACAACGATGGTAGTTTCTGGTATTTTACCAAAGATCTTATCTATGACACTCTTCCGTACTTCACATGTGGTTTCCTCGTGGTGTTCCTCACAAAATTTACACCAACTTCGAGGAAAGATAGCTTTAAGCTGAAAATTATTTTCAATTGGACTTCTAAAGGGAAGTGCAGAAGAGGATGAAGCCTCAAGGGTGAAAGGGGAGACATTCCCTTTTCTCTCATATGCTATCATACAATTGTTCATATCTTGTACTAGCTGTAAGAGGGAAGACATGTATGTCTATTTAACTGATTCTCCTTGGGGAAGACCTATTCTTTCAAGCTATTCTTCATACTCTAAACAAGTATGCAGAGCGAAACTGAGATTATCAATGGATTTTTCCTCAAGCCTATGACGGTAGGGGGGAGGTAATGCATTGTAGTAATGCATGAAAGTGGCTTGGTTCTGAGGTTGAATGAGTTAAGGGATTTGATTGTATATCTTAGTGAAATGCAAATTGAAGGACTTGATGGTCTCACCATCCTTATAGGTGACGTTATTATATTCCCGTAACTTCTCAGCTGGGCTTTTAGATTTCCCATAAGTGGATCTGACCCAATAAATTAACTCCTCCCAAGTAGACAAAATCTTAGGAGGAAGGTCAAAGAAATTGGCCGCAACCTTTCCTTCCGAGGAATTGACGAATAAGCGCATGAAAGTATCATTTTCATTGGCCCCTATGTTGTGACAAGCATTAGAAAATGCCACCAGGTGTTCGTTTGTAGTGACAATGTTATTTCCTGAAAACCTAGGAAGATGTTCTTTGAATTTAGGAAGTGGACAGGTAGCAGGTGTTAGGTTAAGAGGAGAGGACACATGCCATGATGTGGTTTTGGCATCTTCTTCAAACTGAAAAAGCCCATATTTTTTTATGACTTTGGTGGGATTTGTGGTAGATTGGATAGGGATATGGTGGCTATATAAGATACCAATCACTGATGAAGAAGAAGACTCAGAAGAGGAAGCACTTCTAGTGCCACCAGAGCCACCACTAGATGCCATCTTGTGGATGATAGGTGAGGGAGAGAAAGACGAACTGGATGAGTCAGACAAAATTCTCCTTAGAGCACTTTGTTGGGTAGACAACACAACATTTCTTCTTCCTATTTCAACAATAGGATTAATTTTGGGTGATAAGCCTCTTCTTCTTCTAGAGACACGAGAGTCTAAGGACATGAAAGAAAGGCCAAAAATAAAGTAACAAGAAGGTTACTATTGATTTCTAGGCTGTCTACACCTAGCTTCCCAACATTCTTGGGCACTAATATCTTTCTCAATTGCTTCCCAAGAATGATTAATCTCAACACGAGTATTGGCAGTGTCTAAAATGGTGTTAAATATGTTCCAAGCAATGCTGGTCTGATCTTGAATACTGGGCTCAATATTGGGTTGCCTTGCAATAGGCACAATCATTAAAAAATAAAATAGTCAAAGAATCAATATCAGAAAAATAGATGTATTCGATGATAATTGAGTATAAAATTAACCATAGAGATATTGAATATCTCCCCAGAATGGTCGCCAAATAAATGTTGAGGAAAAGATATGAAATGATCTTACTCAATCATTTTCAGATTCTTCTTGGCTAAAGAAAAATAGACAGGAATGTCACCCTATTTTTATAGCCATCAAAATTAATATCCTAACACACAAGTATTAATTACAAGTGCTTAGGCTAGTCTTTTTGTAAATAAAATCTTGCTGGAAAATTCATTATTTATATGCTTTTCTGAATATAACAGTTGATGAAATAAACGTAAAGACAGAAGCAAAGACACCAAGATGAAAATCAATACAAATGAGACATAAATCAATCCTTTATTTCATTCCAATTCACCAAAGAGTCATTCTCTTTACAAAATTTCGTGAAGAATTTTTGGACCAAAGTCAAACTTAGAAATCCCCGATGGAACATACAAAAGGACCTCTGACATAAAATTAAAATTGAACTCTAAAAGCTGGATCATCTTGCCACATATTGTTTCCCACTCGACCCTGCACAATAGCCTTTGTCAGTCATGAAAACTAATTCACAAACAGACAAGTCTACACAGACTATCAAAGATAGATCAACACCTCTGAAAAAAAAGTGTCTAAATGATTTAATTCAACCCTGAATCTTTTTGTCTGAAATAAGACCTTGCTATCATAAAAAAAATTAGGCTTGTGATAAATTAAGGAATGAATGAAAGCTGAAATATCTCAACATAAACTCAAAGAGAAAACCTTAGTATGCTTCTCCTTCTATCGTTCACTTGTTCCTGCCTTTCCTTTTTCCTTTAAGCAAATTAGAATTGATTGAAGTAGCTGAACTACCTCGTTAGTTAAGTTAACTAAAAACTCAACCAACTTTTTAGTTAGGGGGGAAAGTAATAAATCATAATAAGGGTTATAATTAAATAATAACTAGTATGTGGGACCCCTTGTGAGTCTCATTTAGTTCTTAACAATTATAACATAACTAGTCAATTAAACAAGAATATCTCTCCTTGTGACTCCCATCATCACATGCAAATTTGACAATTTATCTCATTGATATTTGACATTATTTTCAAAAATGCATTACTCACATATCCAAAAATAAAACATGTTGTCCAAAACCTCTGAAGTCAATTGTCATCAACAATAATTAAAATAAAACTCAAACACCATATTTTCCACTTTGAGATGCAATCTTTCCCTTATTGTTGTTGTCACCCCTCAATCTCTATGAATTTTTCTTTGGTTGTGCTGAGCCTTTAGGCATAATATTTATAATCACGTGAGAACATTCATCCCTCAAATGCATTCGGGAAGACACAGATTTATCAGAGCCATTGGAGGGTGAACAAGGGGAAACAATGGATTTTCCTTTATTAGGGGCATAGTGGGCCTCAATTTTCAATATCTTGCTAGCATGGGAGGACTGCATGGGTGAGTGGGCAGGGGAAGCTTGGAAAATCTGATTGTTAGGCGAGGGAGTAGGTAAGGACAAATTGGGCCAGCCACTATGTTGGGAGATTGTCGGGTGGACAATCTCTTTCCATCCGTCATTTTCGGGAACCTCGGGTTGCAATGAGACATGAGGGGGAAAAGGAATACCAGGGGCTTGTGGAACTTGGAGGGAAGGCCTTTCAGGCCTCGGTTGGACCACTCCCTGTCCAATCCAATTGAGGAACCCAACCTGAAATAGATGGCCTAGCTCTTGTGAGTCAGCGTCAAAGTGTATGGAGAATATTGGCCTTCTTGGGCCTCTATTCCAATTACCTCCCCCTTGGTTTCCTATGCCATGGCTACCTTAGATGAAAAATCTCATTCCTGCATGCATGATTGATTAGAAAATAGTTCCTTTACAACCATACATGAAAACTCCTTAAAAATATGAAATAGAATTTGGCTCAACAACATATCAGACTCATGCAATCCAATCCATATAAATTATTTAATTGTTTTCAATGAGCAGGGGATGAACAAAAGGTCTTGGGATATGTGAGGGGTTTGTATTGAGTGAAACATGATAAAATGAGGGGGAAAAGAAACACGATTACTGCTCAAAGACAAAAAACAATCAACTGTAATGGAAGCCAAAGAAAATATCACTGTGATCCAAACACGAAACTGCGACTTCAAACTGCTTGAATACATAATTCTTCTTCACTATAATTAAATTTTAGAAAAGGGAGTGAAAAATGAATGTGGGAAGGCGATCGGGTTGTATTTAGAGAAAAGAGAAATAATGGTAGGGAAGGAGAGCAGATATTGTTCATCAAATTAATTAAGTAATCCATCAAAACATTCTGTAAAAGGAAATAACACCAACCAAATAATCACTGTGATCAAATGAAAACTACGGTGCATAATTCAATTAATTTTGTGCATTGACTTGTTCACTGTTTGTAATCATATTTTCATCACAGTGTCATGAAACAAGACAACATGCATTCTACAACAACCTGTAAAATAATTTTGTTCCTTCTCATTTGCCCATTTACTGTTTTAAAACAATTTCCAAATGAACACACAGTCACTTATTTCCACTCTGTTCAACATAAAAAATCAAGCATCTTCCATGAGTTATTTCCTTAATCAAACACAAACACAAAACACATGCCCGATTTCATCCATCAATTTTGTCCAACAATTAAATTGTAATGGGACCATATGCCACAACACCTGTGTATATCTCTTCTATGATGCATGATATTCATCAACACACATAACGGACAACCAAATACAACCATCAATATTTTAATTGCAAAGAGCCTGACTTGCCATTTAAACACATAGACAACATTCACCATTTTAACTCATACTACTTGGAATATACATACCATTCAACAAAAACAGAGTATTTATGTGATTGTATAGGTCCAAATACTTTGAATCTAAACATCCACAATGTTGTGCTATCAATCAATATAACGAGATAGAAACAGTAAGCTCGATCTCATCTCATAAATTGATCAAATTTGCAACGAAACCATATTGTTTAAGAACCCATGACCATGATTGATGGCACAATCAAATAATATCCATAACATATATAGTGGATGGCCATGCCATAATTACCATGATTGCAATGCTTCCCTTGTCAATTTAAAACACATAGTCACAAAAACCATCAACTCAATATAACATGATGTAGGAAGGCTACACATACCCACACATCACACGCGAAAAAATTGCTTCTGACTTAATCAATTAAAACTAATGTTGGGTTAACAAATCAGTAATTACCATGTAAAAGACAACGACTATGTATTCAATCTCATTTCTCCAGTCAACCAATTAACAATGTTGATCTTATAAATTAGACTATTATAATAACCAATTGCAATGACTAAATACCAATAACCAAAACTATTGTCAGGATAATCAACAGAGATAGGCCAGCAATATAATACTATCGATAATGCACCACTAACTCATAACCATCAACCATGTATCCAACAATACATAACGGGTTTCTTTTATCAAAACCAGGCTTTGAGTATTCAAGGATTCACCCTGTGGACCAACACAAGGAGACTGGAGTAGACCCCCACCATCGGGTGAGAACTTCCAAGACCAACGGTGCACACCTAGGGTATAGCACTACTAACTCACAGACATGGTGACAACTCCTGTGATAGGAGAGACTATGAACATAGGAGAAAGGATTCACTTTGGTCCTGTAACAACACTTAGAACACACGAGGTATAACCCTCGTGGTTTTCCTAATCAATTGAAGAATGTTGGGATAAAATAGAGCCGAGAAAAAACAATCAACCTTAAGAAATCCCTTTTTCATAATGGCTATCATAACCCCCTACGAAAACACCAGTAACATGCACAAAACCATACCCAAGTGAACGATACGTAGTGACACAAAGTATTTCAAACCCGACAAACCCCATATTAGAAAACAATTGGGTATGGTGATAAGAATGCGTGTAGACAACCGACCAATATGGACATAATGGAAACCCTTCAACCAAGACCAATAATGATGACAAAGAGCCCTTATGGCTTCTAAACTCAGAATGAATAATGAAATTGTAACTTCAAACATTATTGCAATGAAACCACACCAATCATTTATTCCAGAAGAATATCACGAATTCACATAGTTTCCAGACTGAAGGAAATAACACACTCATACATCACTGAGCCAATTTATATTTCATAATTAGAGCGGGTTCATGGATGGTGAAAATACATACCTGTAATCATGAAAAACCTTAAAACGTGAGTTTGGCCGAGCAATTCTTCCTCTGCTTGAAAATCAGAGCTTAACGAACACAATCGAACAACAGCTAGGGTGACGATCAGTGAAAGGGGTATGGAGTGACTTGTAGTAAATGCATGTCGCCTCCACCCTCACTCATTCAATTCCTTGGTACATGCCATCCAACCTTCCATTAATCCGCTTAATAAATCTATGCATCAAACTTAACACCCATCACTTGTCAAACACGCCACCCATATCACATTTAACCATTGCCAACTATACCATAACACTTATCAACAATGTTTCATATAACTCAATAAATCACATAGCTATTAACTTGCTAGCTAGGACTAACAACGATATTTTAATTTCAATGCATGTAGAGTAGCATATTGGCATAGTTTAATCTCTTCCTTTTGCATTTTGTTTATATTGTTTTTGTCTCCTTTCAACTGCTTCTTATGTGTTGTTGCTAACATGTCTCTTGTGAAAGTGTCACAGTAATGAATCCAAGAACATATAGAAAGGATAAAAATGGATAACATAGGCCATCGTAACATGAAATTAAAGTCTAGAGAAATTGAAACATCACACAACATGCTTTATCCATCACTCATTTGTCGCAATCGGAACTAACACATAACATGCCTTATTTATCGCCAATAAAATCAAGATTTTATCAATCATGTAGAACCCTATAAGAGATGTTGAATAGCAGCATAAACATGAAATAAGAACCAGCTCTGATCTCCGAGTCTATAAGGGAGTCCCACCTACTAGTTTTATATATCTTGTTAGCTTATAATAATAGGCTTTAGAAATACTTTGCAGGAAAAATCCTCATTGTGATTTTAATCATCAACAAGGTGCTATTGACTGGGTTCTCTTGAGTGTGCAGGACTCTGGACGTTGAGGATGTCGAGGCATCGATGAAACCCCTTAGATTCTGGATTGATTCAGGGAGTGGAATGTTAGGGTTTGAATGTTGTTGATGTGACATATGTATATATGGTTAGATATTATGATGTTGATTGTTATTGCTGAAATGATTCGTTGATGGATGCAGGATGACAATAGATTGTCGACTAGACTCACATTTGGAGTAAAGGGGTCATGCGTGACAACCATAGACATTGAGGGAGAGGTGTGGAAGTAGCCCTCCTGTCGTGGCTCGAACTGTAGGTTAACGATTACCTAGCTTGAGAAGACCCACGATGTCGTGATAGAAGACTGTGACAGTCGTTCATGATGATTCTAAGGGGCATGCAATAAGGCAGGGTCCTTATTTCTTAGATACCCTTAGTCTCCCACAAGATCACCTGATGGAGTATTGACTCCAGGGGTTTGACGTCTACCAAATTTAGTCAAGAGGCGAGTGGCACCCTTGGAGAACGTAGTGTGTCTTGAAGGGCATGTCACGCAAAGAAAATAGAAAGAGAAGAGTGGCACCCTTGGAGCATGTAGTGCATCCTGAAGGGTAGGTCACAATTTTAACTGGTAAGTTAACAAACCTAGTTCCTAGAAAAATATGACTCCTTAGGACCGAGTCGGGCTTAAAATGAATGACGTGATAAGTAAAGTTAATAACAATTTTTCCCTTAAAAATTGTTGCCAAGTCTAGTGAATTGAAAACCTAGGTCTAAGTAGAACCTTTGAACAAAAAAAAAACTAATTAGACATGTAACAAGAAGGGGGTAAAGAAAATTCAAGCATTAATAATTAAAGTAGAAATTATATTAAAGGTTTAATTAATAAAAGGGGTATTTGGTTGTTTTTGTCTAAACCTGCTAATTCTGAACTTAGTTATAAAAAGGGGAAACTTTAAGAAAAACGGAAACTTAAAGAAAAGGGGGAAACCTAAGGAAAAGGGGAAACTTAAAGAAAAGGGGAAACTTAAATGAAAAAGGGGAATGTCTAACTTAGTAAGGAATTTAGCCTATGGAACTTTCTATTTATCAACTCAACTAGAAATTAAGTAAGGCGTAAGTCATTTAAGAATTATAAGGGAATAATGGGACATAGAGGAGTGTTTTTAGGAACAATTTTAGGTGGGTGAGGGAAATACAAAAATTTAACTAATTAATAAATTCATTTTCTAGTGCAACTAGGGGATCGAGCGACATGTGTACAGGGGAAGTTTTTCAAAATTAATTAAATGAAAAAGGGTATATAATGAGGGTTTTTGGAAACTAATGACTAAGAAAATCTACAAAAAGGATGGCACAGGAGGAGTATGGATCACATCTGGCTTGCGTAACGTTACGCTGTTGAATTTCATCTTGACTGAACTTTCTCTTGTGGGAGCTGGGATACCCAGCTCGGGTGATGAGTGGTAGCTCGACCTTGCGAGGCGAGCTGGGAGATACCATTCTCTGGTATTGTGTGTGTGGCCCCTTTGCGGCTCGAGGGGCTTAGGGGGAAGAAGAGTACCCCTAGCGTTGGCTTGGAGGTACCGATGTCTCATTGGCCGACAAGTCGGAGTTTGACGGAGCACGAGCGCGAGACAATCACTTTCAGTTCTTCGCATTTGGCTATGGTACGCATGTGCATAATTTGTATTAAATAATAGCTCAATTTCTTATTCATACATTTCTTTATTGTCGAAATCTCGCTTGCGTAGATGTTGTTAAAAGAAAAAGGACTCATTTAGTTATGCATATGAATTTTTATCTGGGCGATAGTGCGTCGTGTGAAATTGCAAAAGGGTCACTAAATTTATGTTTCTGAGCTTGTTTTATTACTGCGTTTTATTGCAGTTTCTGGTTCTGGTTGGGATTATTCGTGCGTTGTATTATTACCGAGGAAGACTGTGTTTTGGTTCTCAGGCCATTATTTTATTTTACTCTGTGCTTTTATTATTTTTAATACAAAGAAATTGTGTTTGTATCTTCTATTCCTTTATCCTTTAAGTCTTAGTCCTTGCTTGAGCAGTCGGCCAGGAGCCAAATCAATTGTGTTTCACTCCGGTGTTAAAGATTTAGATTCAAATGCCTTTCTTTCCTGTGCATGGATAATAAATAAAGGATAATTTCTCTGCCCAACAAATTCCTTACTATGTGCAGCGAAAAATGCTTCTTTATTGCTTTGAGATTCTAGTTCCTTTATTCATCCAATTTTGTTTGTGATTGCCCAACAAATCCATTGCTCGTACAGTGAAAATTCCTCCTTATTGCTCAACAATTTTTGTGGTGTTTACTCAACATATTTCATTTTCATCTCCCTATGTTTTCATACCTTCTCTACATTGATGGGGTGTAAACCTGCATTATTTTCCATTGCTCAGCCATATTTTTGATCTTTTCCTCAGAAAAATCATGTTATCAACCAACGAATTTGGGTCTCATACTAGCCATCCTTTCATTTTATTCCTCAGAAAAATCATGTTACCCACCCAATGATTTTTTGGGCATGATTCTCTACGTTTCATTACTATATTTTGTTTACTGCGTGAATTACTGCGTTGTGCTTACTGTATATATTTACTGCGATTTTATTACTGTGCTTACTGTATACATTCACTGTGATTTTATTATTGTGCTTACTGTATATATATCATTGTGTGTAAGTCAGGCGACTTACTCGTCTTCACTGTTCCATTATTTTTATGGCAGTATTGTTTTTTAATGTTTGATGACAGTTAGGACAATGCCCAATAATGGATGAATAAATTTATTGTTGAACGACATTTTCATTTACCCTTAGATTGGCAGTGATCTCTTATGGAAACATTCATTATCATACTAGTGGACCATAATGGAAAAAGTTATTATTCCAATCTCAGTTTCTGTTAGTCGTTAACAATGGAAATCAATTGATTATTATTTTTATGATGAATATTGAAATCGACTTACCTTTGATATTTATTTTAAGGATATAAACCGGGAGATTGGTTATGTTTGAATATTGATTGGTTATATATCTGAAGTTTAAATATTGTGCTTTAATTGTAGAAATTTCTTCAACAATAGCGGTAAGGAAAGGCACGGGATTTAGATCCCTGGGCGGAGCTTCTCCTCTTGGAAACAAAACCCTCTAACTCTGTCACCTCATTATGGCCTTCCTTGTTTGCACGTGTTTCTCCTCCTAAAAATCTATTTACTGGGTGGTCAACGCGGCTTAAATTGGTGTAGTGTTGGTTGAGATCCACCCCAAAGAGTCTGGGCTCAGGTATCTTATGACCGCTCTCGGAAACCATGGATCCACTAAGATCCTTTTATGCGTCGGGTGTAAATTAATAAAAAAAAAATTATTTACTTTTGAGTTTATTTATTAGTAAACCAAAGTTTGGTTATTTTTCTTTTTATTTCTTAAATTAGGACAATAATTTTTATTTATTAAATTGAATTATAAGTGAGGATAAAGTTGATTAGTTGGCTCTTGTTCAACTATGGAATACTGGTAATTTAAGTGTTGATAACCACATAGTATTGCTAACCATGATTAAATGCAAAAGATCAAGTATTTTCTTAAATTATTTGTTGACAAAATTGTACCTTTAGATTACACAGAACCTTGGATTAATGTTATCCATGTCTAAATCGGTGAGATTTTGAACTTAAAACATTTGGAAGAATTTATAATCTCTTGTTGGAATTATGACTCTCACAAAAATTTTCTTTTAGGATAGTTTGTATGGATTTTCCATCTCTCATATTATTATCATTTAAAACATCTTTAATGATTACCTCACTATGTAAATTTGTGGATGCACATAATGTAGGGTGAAAGTTGGATAAGAATTGTGGTTTTTATGTAGTATTACAAATCAATATCTATGTATGTATTACCACGACTAATTGAGTAATAAAGACCTACATAAAGTCTCGTGAAAAACTTATTGAATAGACTCTTGTTTCATATTAAGTGGGTACTTGTTATTCTTCATAATAAAAGTAAATTATGTTCCTCCTCAACCACATGGGTGCTAAACAAAAGATTAGTTATTACATATATATCATTCTTCAATTGGTATTATTTTAGTAATATGTGTATGAGCACTTTTTCAAAAAAACAATGATTAAATTACTTTATTTATGTTGATGAAATCCTTTGTTTATCTTTCCTTATGCGGTTATTGATTTCATGAACTTAATCTACATTTGGTGTTACTCATTTATTTGTATCCCTACTAATTTTTTTTTTCCTATTTTATATAAGAATAATAGGTCCTCAATGTTTATAAATATTTGGAGGTCTAACTCAAAATTGCTATAATGAAAAAGCGTATAGAAGTTAGACTAAAATTTTGCAGCTACAAAGTTTCTTACTTTTAACACTTCTTTCATTTACATCCTTAAACCATTCTCCTTCAATAATAATGTATGTCAGTGCCATTGGAATTCATGCACATTGGATTATATGTTTGGTTGAAGGTTTTTGATTAATTTTGTTGCGCGTGGGTCACTAGCTCCCTTGTCACATTGAGGCAACGTGTTACCTTATGATTGGGTCATTGCATGCGTTAATCGATGAGTGCATATGAAACCTGGCTTAGGATATTGCACCTCCTACTGTGGATGATGTGTTTTTATAATTAAGGTTGTACTTGTTCTAACGTTAACGTGATGTCTCTCGCTTGCTGGGAAGGTTCTAGTTACTGGTCGTCGA
>ML782960.1:205446-226511 GCA_009831015.1 Picea engelmannii | reverse complement strand
AATCAATCAAACAAACCTTCTTATGATGAAACCACTAGTTGGTGATGAAATCCAACGTTGCGAGATCAAAATAGGAAGGAGCGGGGATAGAGTGGGTGGATCAGTTACGTTGGCGACCTACTTAACGGACTTATGCCTTAGTGCAAGCTTCCATGAATTAATTGTGGATTTATCCTCCAAGGAGCCCCAGTGAGTTTGACCAACGTCTATTCCAGGTACAGTGAGACTTCCTTTCACCATCACCTTGTGCGAGACCCTAAATATTATGGCTACTAAGGTCACCAACTCGTAGTCAGCCCCTGGGCGGGTACAGTCGACAGTCCAATCGAAACATATGGGTAGGATAACAAGTCCGAAATCAACTTGAAAGGCTTCCACTCAACATTGTGGGTATACCTTCCAGTGACCCCCAATATACGATCTGACCACTACAAACAGTTGAACCACGGAGGGATAATCTCCGCAACTCACCCGAATGCGACCTCGTGCATAACCCCTGTGTGAGAGGGGGATCCCAGGCAGACTAATACGACAATTGGATTTGACTCTCCCTACAACAAGATACTAAGTTTGTTCGATAGCTTTGGAAATTTATCCTTTCAACCTATTCCAAAGCCCTACACCTTAAACTAATGTAGGTTTTCTAACAAAGATGTAAAAATTCTGATAAATTTTAGTTAAGCGTTGATTTTTATGGTTGGTGTTTACTCAGAGGGTGTACGAAAGTGAAACTAATGGAATGAAAACTCAATTCCCAAAAATATGCATGAAATATGATAAGCAATCATTTCTTTTCAATGAATACCTATTTAAGGGAAAGAGGAAGAGTCGTTTTCACTATCAAACACTTGATAAGGAATGCCCTCCATCAATTTTGTCCTCAATCAAATCCAATATGATGCTACAACATTTCATAAAAACAAACTAATATGAAAACTAATCATTAAGATGTACTTTTGTCGTTTGTATGCAAATGATAATCAATTCAATGCAAAAATTCTCCTGCCAACTACCCTTTCAGATCAAAGAGATTCAGACAAGAAAACACAGATTTCGCACAAACAACACACCCTTTTGCAATCAAACAAGAGAAAGGAAATAAAAAACTCAAAAGGAAGGATAAATAAATTGGATAATATGACCTCAAAGAACCAAATGAGAAGAGTAACAGACTTCTAATGTCCTTCACTAGAGTTCCGCTCAGTCAGATAGGAGAGAACAAAGAAGCGGATTGGTTTCAAGCTCTCAAAAGCAAAAAATAAAAAATGATGAAGCAGGGAATAAAATCTGAACAAAAATGTGTTTACTTCTCAGGAGGAATCATGTCAAAGGTCAATGGAAGAATCATTGAATCACAAAGCATCTCAGCAAGTGAAAAAACAGGGTTTTTAACCTCACAAATGCAATTTTTTGAAGGGATTTTGTGAAAACAGGGGCTGGCGCTCTGGTGTAAGGGGCACCAGGGCGTTATAAATCTCTTTCCAACACTCTAAGGGAGCGTTGGTGCCCTGCTAACAAGGCAGGGGAGCGCTGGTGCCCAAAAACTCACAAAAATGTCCAAAAAATCTTAAAATTCAGTCAAATTTTGACAAACAAGCTGAGTGTGATGGGGTAAAGAGTCAATCAAAAAATGCAATCAGATGTGAAGGGGTGAACAAGGCCTAAGAAAAAAAAAAAGGTAAGACAAGGCCTATGAGGAAAGGCACAACTAAGAAAGTTCTGATTCGATTTGAGGCTTCTCCCCAGTGGAGTCGCCAGTTTCTGTTGTAGGAAAATCTCCCTGCGGACAGGTAGATTGCCTCAAAGAGATAGACCCTAACTCTAAGACAGAAATTGCTTAACGTGGACACTACCTTCCTTTCAAATCTATGCAAACTAACACATGAGAAGGAAGGAGAATAGCAGTACCTTTTTATCGATGTGTGTCCCTACATGCTCCGAATTGAGCTCCAAAATCTCGCTCCTCGCTGAGTCCTGTAGACAAACAAAGTACGAGCGCTTCCTACTCTATTTATATTATCTTGAAAATAGATCTATCTATCAACGATAAGTTCATATAAAATCAGACACAAACTAGAAAGAAACGGGCCAAGCGTGTCATATTAATGAGAATAACGACATTAGTACTTACAATCGTAGATGTGAATGTGACGGCTTCGTCAAGTCCCCTTCGTCTAACCCTTTCTCAAAAGATCCACAACCTGGATGATAGCAGCTTCACTGATCACTCTCCTTTAACTGACTGTGTGTTTCCTATGATATCATAGGTTTCATGCTAGCAATTCTTCCTCCTTTTCACCACCATAGAGCCTGCTTATATAGGTTAAGAGGAGCTTAACCTCTTGAGTTATCTTTAGAAAAATTTGAGGAATTCCCTCCTTGGATCAGGGATCTCTTGATGGAACCAAGAATTCAAATGCAACTGCCTTCCAAACTTGAAATATCCTCCCCTTATTCTGCTCAACGGGCCAATTACTACCTCAAATTAGATAGCGCTCCCTCAAAAGGGGCATCAGAGCGCTATAGCGCTCCCTAGAAAGCTTGAGGGGGGCGCTAGCGCTCCAAGGATGGATAGCGCTCCTTCTGAGGGGCAGATAAGCGTTATAACGCTCCCTGAGACCTTATAGGGGAGCACCAGCATTCCTAAGGCTGATCTAGGGGAGCACTTACCTCCAAAACCTTTGTTTAAGAGCTCTTCTCAGGTGATAAAATTTCCTGGACTTCAGTTAATCATTTTTCCTCCTCCAAATCAAGTGTATGAGATGTCTTAAGTGCCTCCTTAGTGTCATTATCATGGCAATATGCTTGAACAATATTTGCGACACTTGTGAACAACTTGCGACACTTGCGAAAGTTGTAAGGAACATGCGACACTTACGACAGTTGAGAGGCTCATGCGACACTTATGACACTTATCGAAGTGAGAAATATTGAGGTGTAACATTTCCTTTCCATTTTCCCCTATGACTGTAAATTTCCTTGAGGCATTCTTTAAGTTGTTAATTTTTTTGTTAATGTTGTCAGTTGTTAGTTATGCCCTCTATGGGAAAAAACTCAGTTATGTGGTTGATTATGTACATGATTTATCTTGAATGCATCATCATGCATGGTGTACACACATATTCCATACCATGTAAAAGATATTTCCATTGGGATGGGTATTGATACATCATAGACATGTATCCCTTCAATCAATGGTTGGAAGAAGACATCCATTCTCTTCACTTGTATTCTACCTAGGACTATAAGAGCTAGCATAAGATGCTCATTCTTCACGAAAAATCATGGGGGGTATTGTTATTGAATACTACCACTGGCCAAACATAACAGTTTTTTTTTTAGGGAATATAAATTAATTACATCCATGGCTATGATCAACAATAGGCTCCGTACTTCATCCTTTTATTTATCATTCCATGTGTCCTCTATATGCTTCATGGCTATTGAATCTACTCGGATTTTCATAACTCCTGACTCACATCTATGTGAGGCATGTCACCCCTACAACATGTTTAATTTTTTACAATGAAAGATCCTTTGAATCATTGGAAGTATAGACATGTGCCTCAATATCTTATGAGGAGGACCATGTGTATTACCCTTGATTTTTTTTTATTTTTGGTACCTTTCATGCCCATATTCTATACATATCTCTTTGTTTGCATATTTTCCTCTGTATAGAATACAATCATTTGACATTTATTGTATGATATGTACTCAACACCTGATCTTTTCAACATTTTCTTTGTCTTCGTGCAGCTATCGGGCAAGACATAATCACTAGGAAGTACATTTTATTTGAGTAATCTATAATTAGTTGGAAATATAAATGTACACTATCATTAAGCATGCATAAAATCAACCATTTTCTTCCTTCATTGTGTGTTATACATTATTTTGGTCACTCTAATGATGAATTTACAAGCATGTAATCAGGCCCTCAAAATCATCTTTTGCCTGAGAAAAGTGACTGCTATCCTCCCCTGCAAGACTACATTTTAGAAGGACGTTGCAGGCTACTCATAGTGTACAGTGCAAAAATCCATGATTTCTGCAGGTTGCTCTATATCTAACCTATGAGATTTCCATAGGCTGCTATATTGGCAGGGTGCAGTGGCGTTTGAAAGCCAAAAGCGGAAAGAGGTTCAAGAATTTTCTAGAAGGGGAATCTTCTGGAATGTGAGGTGGCATCCGTATGGTTATGATCCTACTGACTTCTCTAATCTGGTGGGATCATACTCATCCCTTTAACCACTTCAACTTCTCCTATATAATAATGGGCTTCTCATGGAAAAGGTGAAGCACAGTTAAGAAAAGTTTAGCAAAGGATTGCTGGAAGAATAGGTTGGAGATTGTGTGAAGAATATTATTTTAGTTGATACTTGAGGTCTACATTTTCCCATCAAGATTTTGAATATAATCTTCATGAAAATCTTGGAACAACTATACGTGTGTGTTGGAACGAAGGATCACTAAAAGGGAACTTGCGACATCAAGACATTTTGGTTGTATCTTCCACTTTTATTCAATATAATACAGTGGCATGTTTCTTTCCCATAAAATTATTCTTATTTTATTACATGACTCCTTGATCACATGTTTAAGTTTCCATTGAATCTATCATAGTTGCTTTCACTTTGGTTGGTTTGTGTCATTGCAGATCTGGTTTCACAAGAGCACCAAAGCAAAGCGGGAACAACAAAGATATAAGGAAGCGAGCAAAAAGGGAAGTCATCAATTCCTTCTTTGACACTTAGATCAATGATTGTAACTTAGGGAAAGCACCATGTCCTGTCCTGTTTTGTTCTAGATCTAGGTGGATCTAGGGAGATTAGTTTATGTCCACATTTACTGATTTATCCTATAACAAAATTGGCGACTCCATTGAGATTGTACTACAGTACCTTGGGAGTCATTGACATCAATGGTGATTTCCCTCGCACTTGTTAACGGTTTTCATTAATGGACGGTAATCAAGCAGTTTCTAACCATGTTAGACTCCAACACCTGTAATCACATGGCTAGATTTGTACTTACGGACAATGGGATTGAAGACCCTGGATCTCATCTTTCATGGTCCAGGTTGTGATGGAATTGACACATAGATCCACTTTGTATGTCTCGTGGCTATGGTTGCATCCGAATTTTAATCATACATAGATCCACAGTGTATTCCTAGTGGATATGTAACATTTTGATGACATGGATCCATAGTGTATTATTAGTGGCCATGACTTACACTTATGAGTTTAATCATTTGTAGTCTGAACATGGGAATGCCTACTTCAGATATGGTATCATATTGTGCAGATGCTTGTTTGTTTGTAGGTTCCCAATTAGTGCATTCTTTGTTCCCGACACACACACGTATTTTACAAAGTATTTCGGTTGTCACATGTTCTGACCTCATACTTTGGGGGGCATTCTGTTACACATTATTTTGGTCACTGATGATGACTTTACAAGCATGTAATCAGGCCCTCAAAATCATCTTTTTCCTGAGAAAAGTGACTTCTTTCCTCCTTTGCAAGACTACTTTTTAGAAGGATGTTGCAGGCTACTCATAGAGTACAGTGTGGAAATCCATGATTTCTACAGGCTGCTCTATAGCTGACCTGCGAGATTTCCGCAGGATCCTATATAGGCAGGGTGCGGCGGCGTCTGAAAGCCAAAAGAGGAAAGAGGTTCAAGAAGTTTCTAGAAGGGGAATCTTCTGGAATGTGAGGTGGCGTCTGTATGGTTACGATCCTACTGAATTATCTGATCTGGTGGGATCATCCTCATCCCTTTAACCACTTCAGCTTCTCCTATATAATAATGGGCTTCTCATGGAAAAGGTGAAGCACATTTAAGCAAAGTTGAGAAAAGGATTGCTGGAAGAATAGGTTGGAGATTGTGTGAAGAATATTATTTCATTTGATACTTGAGGTCTACATTTTCCCATCAAGATTTTGAATATCATCTTCATGAAAATCTCGAAACAAGTATATGTGTGTGTTGGAACGAAGGACCACTAAAAGGGAACTTGCGACATCAAGGCATTTCGGTTGTATCTTACACTTTTATTTAATATAATACAATGGCATGTTTCTTTCCCATAAAATTATTCTTATTTTATTACATGACTCCTTGATCACATGTTTAAGTTTTCATTGAATCTATCATAGTTTCTTTCACTTTGGTTGGTTTGTGTCATTGCAGATTTGGTTTCACAAGAGCACCGGAGCGAAGCGAGAACAACAAAGATATAAGGAAGTGAGCTCAAAGGTAAGTCATCAATTCCTTCTTTGACACTTAGATCAATGATTATAACTTAAGGAAAGCGCCATGTCCTATCCTGTTTTGTTCTAGATCTAGGTGGATCTAGGGATATTAGTTTATGTCCGCATTTACCGATTTATCCTATAACAATGTGTGACAAGATTCCTTAAAAAAATAGGGTACTTAATGGTTATTTACCTCAAAAGTGTTGAGAAACACACGTTTGACATACCGTACATTTATTTCAAGTTGTACAATAATTGTTTTGTCCCTAGTTGGGTAGACCTCGACCCCTATCCAAAGAGAGGGGTGGTGGAAGACTATTTTAGGCTTTCAAAGAAGGTATTGATGATATTAGTTTCATCCCCTAGTTCATTTTGTTGGAATGCATGTAACAACATTCCCTCCATGGCTTGGGTATCCCATAAGAAATCATCCATACCAACCTATATATCATTGCCTTCATCTCCAACATGTGAAGAACTAGTTTTACTGTAGAGGTTTTTAATTGGTGACTTGGGACGTAGTGGGAATTGAATAGGTGGTTGATTCAACCATTCTTGGTATGCTTCCTCTCTGAGTTGTTCTCGTTTAATAACATTATCTTGATTTGACATTGTAGTGGGGTGTAATGGTAGATAGTAGACATGTCACTCATCATCATAGTTTTGATTGCAAAAAAATTGAACACTACATTGGTCATATTAGTAACACAATGCATTTAGTATTTTCAAACATTATACCAAACACTTTATAAAAAAATTATTGAATTAAGAAATACATTTACATTAATTCCATTGAAAACCACAAAATATAATTACTCAATCATCTTTTTCTTACACCCCAAAGGGACATCTAAAGGTAGATATAATGCATGGAATTTTTTACGAGGGGCCAGTGGTCTATGAAATTTATAGTTTATTAACAACTCGAAACTAGGAGATAAACTATGTATTGCATGCATAACAAAAAATTTGGATTCTTTCCTTTTCATACATAACTCTTTGTCATTGGAGTGTTCCTAAAAGGAACAATTTTCACTAAATAATGAGGACCTACATCTATTTATGAACCTTGCAATGTTCCTATGATTTCATGGATGACCATTGATATATAACAATTTTTTCCTGTTAATTTTTTTGGAAGCATAACTGTTCATGCACATACTCTACATGGAAATGCTATGTTTTTATTTAGCAATATTCAAGTAATAATACCGACCATAAAGAGGACCAAAAAATGGCATACATGCTACTTACTGTTTGGGAGGAATGGATACATGTGAAATAATAAAGAACCCAAGATTTGTAACATCTATTTTAGACTTGGAAATCATATAACTATTACTACAAAAAGATAATTCAGTTCCAACATCAGGCAGATGAATGGAAGACGACTAAGTGCCATACAAAGCATGAGTGTAACAGGTTTGGTATTTAATTTGCAGACATATAGGAATAGGGAAGTCATTTCTATATTCCAACAATTGAATCTACTTTGGTGTGTACTTGGAAATTGTTTTCTCTTAGCTCATAAAACGTTTTAGATATCCTAGTAGAGATGTTTTCGATGGTATTGGTATTATACTTTGTCTCATTAGAAATCTTCATTGAGTCAAAAAAAGGAGATGGGTTGGTTAATTTAGAATGAAACATAGTTGTTTTGGCTTCCAAATTTAAAAAAAAAATCATATGGAAGTGTTCTTACACGTCTTTTCTATATCACATATTGGATTGTTCACCGCAATTGGAGGTATTAGACAATCAACTTTGGGTAGTTGATCATTAATATAATGGACAATGTGACATGTTGAGGGTTCTCCTTCAACCCTTTACATTTTGAACAAACACATATTGTTGGGGTTTCTTAAAATAGATCTAATTCATGATGTAATATCATTGACCTAGGTTAGTTGTTGGAAGATAAAATTTTACAATTGGTAGGGTAAAGAAGTTATCCATTTTCATCAAACATATTCATGTGGTATCTTTCTATTATAGCAATATTTGCCTCACCCTAGGAAAACTTGCATAGAGGGCCTTTTTCCATTTCCCTATGCAGACTCGAAGTCACTTTTTGCAAATCCCAGAGACAAAAACATGATTTTTCCACATATACATGCCCTTCCTATATTACAACATGCGTATACGCAGGTTGCACCACTATAGCCCGTGTACATCGGGATTTGTGCCAAAAATTAAAAAATGGTGTCAGGTTTCCTTGTCACGTCATGAGATCTATGATCCTTGGCCTTCCATATACTGGAAATGCTCCAACTTGACCCTTCAGTTCCACTTGAAGGCTACAAATGGGACAAATCCAAGCTATGGAAAAAAGGATAAATAATTCAACTTTGAGAGAAAAGTTACTTTGGAGAAATTATTCACTTCACATTGAGTCTGCATCCCTTTGTCCTTTAAGTCTGAACACATTGTTCAGCCCCCAAGTTATTCCCTTATTGATTGAGAACGTCATAGTCTCTCTTATATGAGCTTGCCTTTGGTGGAGGATTTAAGTGGTGGAGGCCCAACTGGAAGGAAATTAGTTTATTGGTTCCAAACTGTGCCGACACAGAAGTTGGTAACTCATTCACTTCTGCTAATTACATCTTAATAGAAATACTCTTTTCTCATCCAATTAATATCTTGCGAATATTTGAATTGTTATTCCATGGGCGTATTTGTTATGAATATTGATGGATTATGCTATCGAATGTGCTAACATTATCTATTATCACCATATGCTTGTGTTTCTTGGTTGTTGAGGACTAGTTGCAGGTATATTGCTTTGGATCAAGTGCTCAATGGTGGACTTCATCGAACGTCTGGACAAGGTAGTATTTTTATCTTTTCTTGCTATCATATTTGTTTATATAGCATACTTGAGATTAGAGTTGATTTCTGCAGCCATTTTCATATGTTGTGGTTTACCCCTAGCCTTAGAGAGATTTTCCTCGTAACATAATTGGCGACCATATTGGGGATAAAATCTTCTTTTCTGGGGTTTATAGTACTTTTATCCTTAGATTGCTCTCATTTATATTGAGTTTCTTGTCGTATGATTGCTTGAAAGCCTTTGTTCACTCTGAGTCTGAGTTTCTTAGCCTTCTCCTTAACTTGGCTGTGTTTTGACACATATATGCGGTTTTTTTCCTTACAGTCGCATACATATGCGTGTTGTCCTTCTGCAAGTTGCGTACATACACGCTTTTCCCTTGAATAGTCGCATACGCTAACCTTTGTTGCTTGATTGTTGGGTTTGATGGTTGTTGGGTCGGTTTTGATGATTGTTGAGTCTTCTTGGGTCTCTGTGGTGATTGTTAAGTGTCTGTGGAATGACATGAAACCTGACTTTGGTTGAATTTTTGCATGTTTCCTTTATCATCATCTTTTTTCATTTGATTGTCCTTGCATATTGGGTTGGGTGTTTTTCTTTTTGATATCCTACTTGGTTTGTCTCTGTTTACACATAGTAGAGTCTTTATATCAAGTTGTTGTTCAGTCCTTGCATTTTCATTTTATTATATTGAAAATACAGAAATATTAGGCATTTTACATTGTTGGCATTTTGATCTTTTGAGTCTTTATCATTAATATTAATACATGTAAAGAAAGGTTGCATTTTTAATTAGAATTGCATAACTGAATTGAGAATTTCATTTTTGAAAAGCATATCATTTATTGAAAATTGAAGTTAGTACTTCGCATTATCTCCATATTCATTTATTTTACTTGTTGAGTCATAACATCACTAGTTTCATGACCACACCTTTTGAGTAAGCAAGGCCATTAAAAGTTACACTATAATTTAAAATTGATTAGTAACGATTTTATTTTTCTAGGGTGCACAAACTAGCTTAGGATTTAGAGCCTTGGAATAGGATTTTGTGAGTAAACTTCTCCAAGGCTATTAAATCAAGATATGTGACTGACTAAGGGAGTGGAGAAATCCATTGTATAATTAGTAATATCAGGAGGCTCTTCTTACACCGAAGTTAAGCAGAAGGTCGTGTGAGGTTGGTTGAAGGGATATACCCCCGATAGCTTCTTAGCGTTAGATATATTTCTAGAGATCTATTCATATATGAGGATCTTGCTAGTGCCCTTACCTCTGTGAGAGGCGGTGTTTTCAAGGTTTTGGGCTTTGTTACCCTGCCCATATGGTAGACCTGACTTACGAATGTTCGCCTGTGCATTAGTTATACCGTGGTTTCTTATTTTCTTGACTTAGGTACCACATAGGTTACTTTCAAGGGTTATTTTGCAGGTACCCTGGGTCAGATAAGGGTCGGAAAACAGACAACCTTTATGGAGGATTACCTCTCTAGGGGGATTTGACCGACTGGTTGTTAAGCCCATAAGGGTCCTTATAACTGATTATGTTACCTCCTATATTTAGAAGAGGATTCTCAGGCCCCTGTTGGGCGAGGAATACCTACTTTAGAGAGGGAGGCCCCTTTTAGCCACTTTATCATGTTTGTGTGCATATTAGTTGTTTGATTATTTTTGGTGTGCTCTTTGATCTTTAGTTGACCGTGGGATTTTATACCATGCCTTGAGTTGTCATTATCATGGATAGTGGAGGTCCTTTGACTCCCTCATTTATCGATACCTACCCCATGAATTTCACTCATTTCATGGGGATGAATCTGTCCTCTTTTCATAATGGTATGCATAATTATGAAAATCAGTCAGTGCCTTGGGTCTTTGATCATTTTTGTCATGGTATGCCAGAAATTTATTTGCACTTTCCATCCTCTGTGAATTATAGTTTTGGGTCTAGGGGCATGATGCCTCCTTATTCTCCCTTTTCATTTGGTGGGAATCATATCCCTCAAACAACTCTTACATTAGGAGGTTGGAATCTTCCTTCCTACAAATCCACTTTTCCAGGAGAAAGTGCTCAAATGGCCGGTCATTATACTTATTGCACTCTATCCACCTATCCTTCTTCCGTTATACTGGTTGCTATGAATTATTTTCCCATTGCAAAAATTTGTATGTCCTCTAGTGTTTCATCCGGGGGGAATTGGTTTTATAGTATGGGAAACCCCCTTTACGAAGTTCCTTCGTCTGGGGGTAACACATATACTTACATGAGTAGCCCTTGTCATGTCTCTTTCTCTTCACAAGCAACTTTCTTGATGTCAATACCCTTAGAACCCTTTATGAATCAGTATGGAGGACGATACTATCCTGCCAAACATGGCCATGGCATATACCAGAACCTTTCTTGGCCTACAATTTCTCAGAGTTAGTCTTTCCCGGAACCTTGGTCTCAAATTCCACAAGAAACCAACACCACTCCTATTTTGGGGGATGATGTGTCTCTTGACCTTGTTGTCTCACTTCCTATTCAACCAATGGTTGAAGAAGTGGTCACGTCGATGCAATTTTTGGTCGATCCCTCTCTTTTAGTTCTAGTTCTATACCTTATATACCATGTCCTTAACATTTTTAGCCATGTACCTTCTGAACAAGAGAGAGTTTTACTCTCCCCGATTACTCTCCCTCCAAGTCTTGGAGAGTGTCCATTTAATTGGGATGGTCTTGTGGGGTATCAAATTTCTCCTCATACGCCTTTTCAAGTAAGAGAGGTTCTTCTATATATCGTGGAGAAGGTAACCTTCGCTAACACTTTATCCTTCTCGACTTGGAGAGATTTGGGTTTTCCCAAGCTTGTGTCAACTATTCATAAGCTTATAACCTTTCACATAAGTCCTTCATGGGAGCCTTGGCCTCCCCCATGACATGCCGCCTAGAAACCCCTCACGATTCTGATTTAAGATCTTTTTTGACCCGTCTAAAAAGCAAAAATATTGCTGAGTGAATTTGTCTCTTTCACACTTGTTAATTGGATTTGAAATATTGTGAGTCTTAGTTAAGCTCTTTTTCGACTCGTTTTCAAAAAGAGAAAAAATTGCCGAGTGAACTTACCTCTTTCACACTCATAAATTATATTTGAAAGGATGTATATTTGGTGCAAGTTTATCCATTTTTCAATCCAGGTAGACTAAGATTATGGAAAAGGACATTTTGTTGGATTTAAATTGTGATTGAATCTCATTCCCTTTCTTGCAGTATTGAGCCTATTGTCATTTCTTGCTTTGTTTTATAAATTGTTTACCTTAGTAGTTTGCATCCTCAACCAAACAGAGCCTTGTTTATATCCTTCACAACTTGACACTCTATACCCAGGAGGGAGCATTCCCCCGAGTGTCCATCTCCCGCATGGAGCTCCTTTCATTAAGCATAGGTATGTCCCATTGTGGGAACTATTTTTGCTTTCTTGCGACACTTGTTTCCTCCTTTGTATCATATAATTCATTTGAATATGAAAAAACAAAAAAAAACAGGCGAGAAGGGAGTATTATCTTATATTTGTGTCTCCTTTAACAGAGCACACAATTTTTCAGTCCACTTGTCATCGTAATTTTGGGATTATCATGAACTTAGGAATATGAGCTCATTACATAGAGTTTACTCCTCCGACTTGTTACTCTTGCAGTCCCTATGGAGATTTTTATTGATGCCTCCTGCATCTCAAAGTTTCATCATTGATTCTATGCTTCCAGATTCTTCCATATGTCTCATGCTCTTGTTCAAAGGATGTTTATCAACCTGTGTTGGCCATTCCTTAGAACTATTGATTTTTCATGTCGTCCATACCCTCAATTTGTCTCAGAATCATATGAATTTGTAGTCCTATTGCGCACCCTGGTCCTACTTTCCTCATTGGTAGGTAACCTTGAACCCAATAGTGAACATTTCATCATTGGTCATTGACTGGCTAGTTTTCCTTATGTTCAACGACAAGACATCTATTGACACATTGGGATTCGTGCAGTGTATTGGATGATATTATCCCTATTGGTGGTTTCCTCTCCTTTTTCAGTAGCTTTCCTCATTGGTTGTTATTCAAAGGGTATTTTTCATGTACCTCTTGCACTCGACACATGTGAAAGATACATATGGTCATTGGTTCATGAACATGTTCTTCGTACAATTTCCTCCAAATCATCAAGCTCCTTCTTTGTATCTCGTACTGAATGATGAGAGATTCCTTAATTCTCTCCTTTCCACAGGTCTCCTTCCATCGACTTCAACTCATCTATTATGGAGACGAGACCTAGAGTCCTATGAGTACCTAGAGGCTTGCAGTCATTAGTGGAAGGTTCTCTCACCATCGAAAGTTGGGAATACATCAATGTCTCCTGATCGATGGATTCTTCAAGTGTTCGACCCCGAATCTTTTATTCACACTTGTAAGAATGTACTTGATGCCTTGATACCTACTTTAATCATTGGTAGGTTGTCTCGCATTTGTTAATGATATACCTCAATGACTGGTAATCAAATGAAGTCTCATTCTGTTCGACCTCAACTCCTTTATTCACATAATGTAGACTTGCACCTTTGGTGGAATTGTGTAGAGGACTTATTGCATCTTTCCTGAGTTATTGCTACCTTTCATTAGACCAATACCTATGTGACTTCAGTGATCATGGGAGATCAAATTGTACTCCATTGTATACATATATCTTCAGATTGATTTTGAGACAAGTTTTATTGGGCCTTGTTCTTGACTATGAAAACCTTTATCATGTAGCCACCTTTGTATTGATTATTCATGGCCATGGAAAATTGTTTGGTATATTTTCACATGGATCTGTACTGTAATTCAAATTGGCAACCATGTATGCAAAATCAGTATAGATTGTAATGAGCAACTAGTTATTTCCATCTGGGTCCCCATTACTCCAATTCTGGGTCTTCTAATGTATTTCAGCCATCGTAGATACTCCTCTGACCTCACACATTAGGGGGCATCTGTTATAGAAAGATTTTCTTCACCCTAGGAAAACTTGCACAGAGGGTCTTTTTCCATTTTTCTATGTAGAATTGAAGTCCCTTTTTGCAAATCCCAGAGCTAAAAACATGATTTTTCCACATATACGTGCCCTACCTATATTACAACATGAATATACATAGGTTGCACCACTACAACCCGCGTACATTGGGATTTGTGCCCAAAATTAAAAAATGGTGTCGGGTTTCCATGTCACGTCATGAGATCTATGATCCTTGGCCTTCCATATACTGGAAAAGTTTCGAATTGACCCTTCAGTTCCACTTGAAGGCTACAAATGGGCCAAATCCGAGCTATGGAAAAAAGGAGAAATAATTCAACTTTGAGAGCAAAGTTACTCTAGAGAAATTATTCACTTCATATTGAGTCTGCATCCCTTTGTCCTTTAAGTCTGAACACATTTCTCAACCCCCGATCTCTTCCTTTATTGATTGAGAACCTCATAATCTCTCTTATATGAACTTGGATTTGGTGGAGGATTGAAGTGGTGGAGGCCCAGCTGGAAGGAACTTTGTTTCTCGGTTCTGAACCATGCCGACACAGAAGTTTGTAACTCATTCACTTCTGTTGATTACATATTAATAGAAATACTCTTTTCTCATCCGATTAATATCTTGCGAATAATATTTGAATTGTTATTCCATGGGCGTATTTGTTATGAATATTTATGGATTATTCTATTGAATGTGCTAACATTATCTATTATCACCATATGCTTGTGTTTCTTGGTTGTTGAGGATGAGTAGCAGGTATATTACTTTTTTTCAAGTGCTCAACGATGGACTTCATCGAACGTCTAGACGAGGTAGGATTTTTATCTTATCTTGCTAGCATATTTGTTTATATAGCATACTTGATATAAGAGTTGATTTCTGCAGTCATTTCTGTTTGTTGTGGTTTACCCCTAGCCATATAGAGATTTTCCTCGTAACACTTTCTCTTGATAAGAGCTTGCAACATTTTTGGATTGGTGGAATATCTTGTGCATCTGAACTCAATCCTGAATCATGATCTTGTAAAATTCAATGAACAATTATTCAAATGCATGTGCATAAATAACATAAATTCAATCAAATAAATGAATTATGAATAAAATCTAGACTTACTACAAACAATGTGGGAGAACTTGAATAAATTGCAATGATATGGAATGATATGGAATCTAAAGGATCAACCATTTGATATCATAACCTTTTTTTTCCTACATTTGAGCCAAAACCATCATCAATACATGAATAAATTCTTAAGAGAAAGTTTGGGAAGCATAAAACAATCTATCTTCAAACATAATTTTGAATGAATTTGAAAATTTATCGGTGTGTTTAATTAGTTTTGTATGCATTGGTGCATTTGTATATACAAAAGGCATCGGCATGCTAAATTATGAGAGACGCCGAAGACTGACCTCCACTTTTGTCTCTGTAAAGAAAAACCTCTGTAAAATTTTAGTTGCATAGGTTTTCATTTGTATTTTTTCAATCAAAGTGTTTGTCAGTGCATTTTTATGAAACTTCATTGCATCTTTTTGTAACAAGAGCACCGATGAGATTTAAATTGTATATAAGACAAAAAAAAATAAGTTAAAAAAAAAAAAGTGCCTGCGTTTATCACCAATGTGTTGAAATATACAACGTGAAAAATGAGAGGGAATTTCATCTCTAAATGTATGTGTTTATAATTGAAAACCCTAATCCTTATTTGATTATTTTGCCAACATTTAGATGGTTGATTTGTGCAAGAGAGATTTACCAACAAAGACTTTGGAGTGGGTATATTTTTTTGAAGAACCAAATTTTTAAGGGATCACCATATGTTACATAGAAAACTACAGAGGAGAAATTTCAAGTATGTGATTTTATTCTATTGATAATCTCAATATTTCCCATATTTGATTCAAACAATTTTTAGTGAATTCTCAAAAAAATAAAATCGTTTCACAGTTACCTTTGGTATTGGAAGCCTTAGCTTTCTTTTTGATTCTCTTAGATTCTCTCTCTATAGTGTACAATGAGATTTTTTTTAAGAAATAGATTTGTATAGGTTTTCTTTACTTGTGTATTGGGCGTTTGGTATCTTTTGCAATGGGACCACTCATTGCATTGGATACTAAACCTTTTTTATTTCATTTGTCTTTAAAAAATGCTTTCGCGGTTAGCAGTGTGCACTATATAGGAATATCACACTAGTGCATATGTTCCTATCATCAACGCCACTGAGTTTAAAAATGTAAATAAAATTATTTATAATACCGAAAGAGTCATGTTTTAAATATGTTCACGGATTCGACAATGCACAATAAACAATAACGAGGCACTAGTGCTTCTATTAATTTATAGAGCACCATGTGAATATAAAAAATTATATAAAAAAATATTTTTTATTTTGTAATAGCACGTTAATCATATACCAGTGTGAATATATATGTTTAATGCATTGGTGCACACTATTTTATTATATGCCCAGAAATCTTATTTTGTAAAAAATATTTCATAATTTCTATACATGATGATTCCTACCTTTTTTTTTTATAGAAGATTATCGATAGAAGTTCAAGGAAAACAAATTGTTGGAGTGAGCACAATGATAACTCATCCCAACAAGAGAACAGGGACAGTTCTTTATTTTTTATTAAAATTTTAATATATATGAATTATCTATAGGTTTAAATTAATGATGTGTATTGGTTAAGGCATGTCATGTAGAGCAAAAACTTGAAGAAACCTGAAAAGATTTTTCACAATCTGAGTGAAAAAGAGAATAACATATAAATGGAAATGTTGTGACAATAGGAATTAGGTGGATCAAAAGGTAATCAACATGAAGTTTTTATTTGAATTTTTACTAAAAATGAATTTCTCAACATTAATCACTAACATGTTTTAAACACTTGATTTTATATGTTTGTAATGTTGTGTAGAGATCGATAGCGAGGGAATGGAATGTTGTTCAAGGAAGATGAAATTATGAAGCATGTAAATGATGGTGACTTGGTCCTCAGTTCATATGGAGTGGTGATGGAAGTTAACGAGAAGGGGAATGTTTTTTACAAAACTATGAGGGATATAGTGGAAAGAATGTAAATATGTACTTTCCACTTAAATACAAAAACCAACCCAATGACTTCAAGATTCAAGTTATATATAAACTATAGGAAACATTTATGGAGAAATGGTCAATGAGACCTGTGATACTTGCAATTGAAAAAACTTATGATAAGAAAAAATAATCATTTAAAAAGTGTAATTATTAAACACATTTTTTTATAATATGTCCCAAAAATTACCAATTTTTTTTTTTTTGCTATATGTACTTTTATGTTGATTTAAAAAATTATTGTGCTTTTCCTTTTTTAGAAAGATTATGCAAATTTCAAGGGAAAAACAAGTGGAAAACCAATACATGTTGATATGAATTTCAAAAAAAGTGCACAAGGAGATCGTAAAAGAAATGGGAATAATTGCATCGCAAGAGGAGACATCCCAAAAACAACATGCATACGAGGTATGTAATCATTCATTTATTCTTTTATGTACATTGAATTTAATTATCACATGAAATATTAATTTTCAATTGTTTTTTTTAGAAAAGAAAAAATGGAACCCATTCAACACATAAGACAGGACGACGATGAATAAAACGGTTGATCACAAAGTTTGTGAGTACTTATGTTTTCATCCTTAAGATTTCATATTTGTTGTGATATTTATATTTAAATAATTAATTTACACTCATCCATGGATTCCCTCTCATAGGTGCTAACATACAAAGAAGAGCTAACTAAAGAATTGATCAACAATGGGTTAAGTAGGGGTTGCGAGTATATGTTGAAGTATCAAGGTTCAATGAAACAATTTGTAAGTAGCTATGTTGTTTATCTTCCCTCATTTTATAATTAATGGAACAACACTAATCCTTTATATTAATTATATTGACTATGGTTTGTTATGTAATATTAGACATCTAGGAAACAAAGTATGTAGTGCAACCAACATAAAATATTTTGAGAGATGGCATGCAATATGGATTTGAAAGAATATGAATTGTTTATGAAGCATTCACTGCTATGGTATGATTTTTTATTTACTCAATAATGTATATTCTACTATATAAATGTAGATATACTTATTACACTTTATTTCTATGTTTGTAGATGGAACATAAAAAATAAGTTGATCAAGAAAACATTAGTTTAAATAACCAAAGTACAATATCGCCTACAAGTGATGGATAAATGAGGCATTAACACAACTTGAAAAATGATATTAGTTCAACTGATGAATGACAATACATATAATTGAATGTTACTTCAAGTTGTATGTTTAGGAATATTTGTCTATGAAAATCATGGATTTGTTTAATTTACTCGACATATTGTCCCAATTGCGTGAGGACATGTTACCAATAAATGTAATGGTTACATTTTTTTCTAGGAAAAAAACTAGTAATTTTATTAAGATAAAAAAAATTACATGAGTAGATGCTAGGGGAATTCTGATAAAAAATGAAGCTCAAATATGCCTAGAGGGACCAACCAACCACTACTAGAGAATATGACCATAAAAAATAGATACAAACATTAGATAAAGATAGTTGTATACAACCAACCAATTATATACAACTCATGTGACAATAAGACTATAAAGGAAGACAAAAACATCTATCTGTTTATAGAAATTAAACATAGTATATCTAAGCAATTTAAAAAAAGGATCAATCTGCAATGATGAGGAATCTTGAGTATCACCAATGGTGGTGAAAAAATTTAGAAGATCCTTCTGATGTCTTTTTGAATATATTCCACTTTCCTTTGTCCAACACCAAACCATTCTTGGAGAGTTTGTCTACTTCTTCATTTTGATTCTAGTACACACAATTGAAAAAGGTGTGAATGAAATTTGCAATTGACCTCTAAATGTCCTGAAAAAGAGGTTGAAGAGTGTAATTGTGAAGAGTGGTTGTCCCAGAAAAGTAGCGGATGGTAAGTAAAGAGTCTCCATAAACATTTAGATGGCATATTTTTTTTCCTTTCCAATGTGAGCGTGAGTTTGAGAGCCATTAGTTCACTATAGTTATTTTTGGCCTCTCCAAGGTTTGCAGAAAATGAAATGGAAGAGTCCTCCAATATAAAAATTATGCCCATGGTCCTTCCCATGGAAGGTTTTCCTTGAACTTCTCCATCAAAAAATTCCCAAGGAACATCTTTTTCAATGTGAGTCTCGGTTGCATGGTTTGGAGAAGAATGGTTCGACAATTGGAGATTAGCCGAGAGAATCATCATACTAGAAAAATAACTATGCAAGTGAGAGGGATTTCCTCCCTTAAAGAGGGAAATATTTTTGGCCAGCGAAATGACCTAGGATGCGATTAGGGGAAGAGCCTTGAACGATTCGAAGAGGGGATTCTTTATCCATGCTTTAAGAGAAACATTGATATTTTTTCCTTCCCAACGACATTATGCCCCTATATTCTAATGAATCTCTGAAAACACAACAACTGTAAAGAGACAAATTAGAAAGAGATATGTAAGTGATTCAACATCATTCTCACATCGAAAACATTGTCTCGGGCTAGTGAATTTCCGCTTTTGAAGATTGTGGGGGATTTATTTACAAGGAGGAGCCACAAAAATAGTTTTTATTTTGAAAGACATTTTAATTTCCACAATACTGTTGAAATCCCCTTAATTAGGCACTTAGGTATCTTGTTATCTAGTGATTTCCTTACTGTAAACAAAATTAGAAGCTCATTAAACAACATACAATTGTTGGAATATTCAACTCAAGTAAATATAACATAAGCAATACTAGAAGCCAAAAATATCAACCAAAATACACAAAGATATTATTCCCATGAACTAAGCTTATCATTAAAATAAATTCAAATCTTACAAGGTCTCCCATACCTAGGATAATGGCCCACAGATAAATACAAAAAACTCTAGATAGTACTTGCAAACACTAACAATCTACTGCACTACTATACTAACTTTTACTATCACATTTCCCAAGATTTACGGGACTTTCCTTAAGCAAACCCGCATATAATCCCCTATTTCCACTAAGAATTGTGTACACGTACTTAAATACTATACGAAACTTCGTATGATGTGACCCTATTGTTGCGACTTCAATAAAATAAAACTTGCTTGTGACTGACCCTGTTTTGTCTTCTCCTTGACGTGATCTTTAGATGGAAGTGCTTCTCCACCTATCCAAGATCTGTTTGAATCACAGTCCTTTATTATCCAATACTTTGAGAAAAAGTCCTTCTCTTCTTTGTATCAATGTAGCATGTGTCTCTTCTCCTTCACCCTTTCCTTTCTTTTATAATATTGAGTTATGAACTAACCCTAATCTCCAAAGTGATTGATGGTTGAGATTACTTCTCACCTCACTTGAGATCAATGGCTAATATTTAATTCATTAATGCTAATTAAATCATTTATTGAAATAAAACTCAACTCTCTAATAAAAAACCTTTACTTTAATAATTCCTTTAATTAAATTAAAGTATCAAGATAGATGTATTTGGACAACTTCCACACGTCTAGACACATAGACCTGTGAAACAATACATGTTTGATGCTACCAACATCAATACTCCCTCTTAGTGAGGAAGGTATTCTGTACCACTCCAAGTTTGTCTATGAAGAAAACAAACTTCCATTTAACCAAGGGTTTAATTAGAATATCTACAAATTTCTCATCTATGGAAAAATAATGAAGCTTCACTGCTCCCTTCTGGATCTTATATCAAATGAAGTGATATATGATCTCTATATGCTTGGACATGTCATGGAATACTAGATTCTACGAGAGTTTTATAAAACTCTAATTATCACATTATATCAATGTAGGATCCAACTCCTGATCAAATAAACTTGTAAGCAATTTGAAAATCCAAATGGCTTCACAACTAGCCATACTTTCTGCCAC
>ML782960.1:177920-195710 GCA_009831015.1 Picea engelmannii | reverse complement strand
CTACCATTCTGCAGCAGTTTCCACATCTCAAGCCTTGAGGACAAGGTTGTTTTTAAGGGGGCGGACATGTTAAGGTCCTACCCCGCACATAGGTAGATCAATGTATTCAGATGTAATAAAGGTCAATATTAATAAGGCCTTTCAATAAAATAGAATAAGGCGGATGTAAGAAGACCTAATAGAAGCTTCCGCTTCTAGAAGGATCAAACCCTAGCTTGGAGATTATTGTAACAGAGCGTTGCTCGACTGGAGTTTTCCCCCTCGAAGAGGCCTGTGAACATTGCTTTCTGAATCAAAGTGTTATTTCAGTTGTTGTTCTCATATTATTTCTGTGTTATTGTGGATGATTATGTTGGTTATATTACTGTTATTCTGTTATTCCTAGCATCTTATTTATGTTCTCCTTATTTATTAGATCTGGTATCCTGCATATGGTGACTGGAGAGAATGTCTCCTCGTAGTCCACTCCCTGTTTCTGGGAGAACCCTATTGCCACAAACCTCACCTTGAACTTCTTGATGCTACCATATGCAACATGCTTGATTTTGTAGAGGCACTTGGAACTCACAATTGACTTCCCCTTTAGTCTCGACACTTTGTCCCAAACATAATTCCTCATAATAGAAGTGTACTCCTATACCATGAAATCCTGTCAAACCTGTTGATCTATTGCTTCCTCAAAATTGGAAGGCTCAACATCAATGATGCTACTCATAAGTGCCATATAGTTTGAAAATTTCCTCAGAGGTATGTGCTCTTTGACCACAATGCTAGGAGCCTCACCAACATCCCTCAATGTATACAATAGAGTAACCTACCTTCCCTTTAGGTTCTCCTAAAGGATTGGGGTATCAAAATTTCACTTTATCTTGACCATCTCGAAGCCTCTTCTCTATGTCACCATCATCTTATTTTCATAAACATATTTCCAACGACTATAATTAAGCTCAAATATGAGCCTTGGACCAAACGTTATGGATTCCTAAAGTTTGAGGCCTTAATGTCGAAACCCTACCATGCCCATGTGACACCCACGTGGAATCCCTATGGCACCCACATGGAATCCATGTGGTCCATTTGGCGCATACGTGGATGCTGACATAGCTAGTGACGCGACACCCACGTGGTAATTTATCTATTGAAGTCCCAGCCTATTGACATGTCGGATCCCATGGATTTCCCGCACTCAACACCTCTTAACAATATTTTGATAATCAATATCCTAGGGCTCTAGCCCACTAGGTACATTGACCCCACCAAGGTACCACAATATCACCCTCCCCTAGGGTGAAAACATATTCGCGCCAACCTTAAGTGCCCAAGCCGATAGTATAACTGGCACTTAGGAAGTGCATCACTACCATGACCTGCCTCTTATGTGACACATGGCCATCTCAACACCTGCCACCTAGCTCGAAATTCCAAATCACTTTAACACATGGCCCAATAGCCACTTGAAACATGGACCAACCATGCCATGCCACATCATCATAGAACACAAATATTCACCCAACTAGGTGTTGACACCTAGCCATTTCCTATACTCTTATTAAGTTAATTAATCAATATTACTTTAAAATCCCCACTCCTTACGATTTATTTATTTAATCCACATTATGAATAATTAATATTGATTAATTTACTAACTCACATAATGACATTTTTGGCTTAAGCTAAATTTCACCGTCTCAATAATTTATGAGAATTTATTCTCGGATATATTACCTACCACACATGCCTTAATGCCATTTCGTGAGCTCTGATGTTTCCTATGGAAATATTAACATTGATACCTTATATATGTCATAGTAAAAATTCATTTCCATTAATTTTTAATATGCAACATGAGCCTAGAGGTAATTCAAACATGCATTTTTACCATCTCCATCTCCCGGTGCCCAACGACTCCGACTAGAGTTTAATAATAATATATTATATTCCACTTTATTTTTTTAATCGACACCTCGGGATCTCTCGTAGCACACAAAATTTACCAACTCCATCTCCCACTGTGACCACCAAGGATCCAACGTAGCACATGCACTTTACAAACACATTCTCTTAGTGCTCGATAGCTCTAGATATAAATGTTTAATAATATTATTTGATATTATGTATAATTCATTAATCAGCCCCCGAGAATCTAATGAAAAAAATGTACCTTACTAACTCAACCTCCTAGTTCCCGCTGTCTATAGCTCTTAATGTTTAATAATATTACTTTATATTATGTATAATTCATTAATTGGCCCTCGAGAATCTCATGAAGGAAACATACCTTACCAAATCAATCTCTCGGTTCCCGACGACTTTATTTGTAGTATAATAATAATAATTTTCATAATTATGTTTATTTCTTTAATCAACCACCAGGGTTTTCATGTGACTCGTGTTCCTTACCTCCTCCTTTTCTTGGTGTTGATACTCCGGTGGGGAAATTTTCAACATTTTAATGTTATATTATATTGTTGGGAGGAGAGAGAACAATTACCATATATTTAGGAATAAAACGGATAAATATTCTCACGGAGAATTTCTCAAGGGTTGTCCAAATCCATATGTTTGGTTCATTAACAAAATTTAATATTTCTCCCATAATAATATATTATTGCCATCTCTACCTCTTGTGCACAGAGATGAATTATATGGTTTTTTAAAAAATAAGAAATTCTCATTCTTGATATTCATGTTATTAAGCTAACCAAATAGTAAATTGGGAAATTTACCAGGGTTTACCAATTTCCCTTTTATCATGCATATTTTGATTAAAATGACTTAATGAAATATTTGTGTGTGTACATACATAAATATATGTATGTACACATATATATATATATTTATTTGAATTTATTTCCATGAAAAAAATGAATTTTCTTGGAGGTGAAACCTTCTACTGTAAAAATTCTATTTTACCAGAACTTAATGTTCACCTATTTTCAAGAAAATATTTACTATTAATTAAGGAACAGCCTCCAATTCAAGTTCTTACCTTTGGACATGGTTTTACTGATTAAAACCACATAAGGATTTCATTCTTTCCATGGACCTAAATTAAATTAAAATTACATATTCATAATTTCAATATATATATATATATATATATATACCTTTTTCTCTTTACTAATTAGCCTAAGCTTAAGAGACCAAAGTTATAGTGAGTCTTTCATTTAAGAGAGATTATACATTTTTGACTTCAGATGTTCTGTGAAGACTTGGGAAGCTTAGTTTTCACTACTAACTCCTGGACTATATTTGCACAAATGGGATGCAAATCCCCAACTAGAAATATGTTCTTGCTAAGAGTTACATTTACTTTCTTTAAAAAATCTATAAAAATAGAAAAAGCCAGAAGCAGGAACCAAAAGGTATTTTTGCACAACTCTTTTCAGATTTTGCATTCAACCAAACATATGAAGAAATAAATTTCACTACTCGAGTAACATTTCAATTATTCATAAAAATCAAAATACAAATTCCATAGATAGAAGAAAACTTATCATGGCATATGCAAATTACTGAAACACTTATCTAAGAGTTAAATATGAGTTAGCAACTACTGATGGGTGAGCCTCTTTCCACCCATCCATAGGAACAATTTTCTTTGTCTATCCTTGCAGCTAGCCACCCCCTAGCCAAAATATGATGCCATAAGGGAAATTATTACTCATAAACAAAGATGAAAAGATGGTGACCACTCTCCTTCACCAATGTAATTTAGCAAGATATATCTCTTATTCCACCAAGAAAGGGGGCATGTTCTTGACTCGGGGAGTCACAACCAAATACCCAAAATTTGTAGCCTCGTTTATCAGCTTGGTTTAGAGAATGCATTTGCTATCTTCTTACCCGTAACATATAGAACTTGACTCACATCTATTTTCTAAGAACTAGAGGAGTTTTACACTCTCTTCTCCACTTAGATTTGGTCCCTAAACCCAACCATGTGTGTCCTCTCTCCTCTATCCACAATTTTCCTCATTTTATTTCCTTCTACAACAAAGTTTGATGGTCCAATCCCCCAAATTCATGGGTCAGATTAGAAAATTCCAGATGGGTACTCTGCCCATTCTCTCATTGATTTCTGAGGACCACCCAACCACCAACTTCACTGGTAAATAAATTTTATGGGATAGAGGACAGTTCTAGGCTTGAATATTTTAATTCAACAGGGTACATATTGGTAGTGCTCATCTCAACCAGCAAGCGTTCCCACCTCACCATTTCCCTCTCATGCCATCATTTCTGTGTAAGTGATCCACCCATCAGAATTTTTTTTTAATTTTCATCAAAATGCATTTATCATTTTAATTGTTCATCAAGGTCCAAAACTTCAATCATACCAGTCATGACTCATGGAACATTTAGACATATATTTACATATGGGGGGAAATGTGGTGTTACATTCCCCTCTCCCTTAAAGGAAAATCGCCCTCGGTGTTCTACCTTCCAATGTAAATATTATTTACATTAGTGAACATAAATGGGTATGCCTTTCTCATGGCATCCTCTAACTCCCAAGTGGCCTCATCTGCTTCAAAATGTTTCCATTGCGCCTTGACCTATGTGATGGCTTGGTTCTGAAGGAGGGTTCCCTTCTTGTCTATTATGCATTGAGGCTCAGGTTGGAATTCTCCCTCATGTTCCACATGAATCACAAACCAATCAACTACATGATTAGAATCATGAACATATTTCTTAATCAAAGATACATAGAAAACATTGTGTGCTTTCATTGTGGGAGGTAAGGCTAGATTGTAGGCTACCGGTCCCACTCTCTCAATAATTTCAAATGGCCCACAATATCATGGTGCCAACTAGGCACAAGTTCCCATCCTTAGGGATCTTCTCTTAGGTTTGATCCGGAGATACACATGTTCTCCAACTTTGAAATCAATTTAAGTTATGTTCTTGTTAGCATAAATTTTCTATCTCTCTTGAGCCACTTTCAAATTTTGTTTTGTACCTCCAATTCCATTTCCTTTAAGTTTCCTGGTCCAATAGTGATCTGGACTACTGGATTATCCTAGTTGTTTGGGATGTTACACTTCCTTCCATATAATGCATCAAAATGGCTCATTTTTAATGAATCTTGATTAGCCATTGTTGTAATAAAATTTTACTAAGGATAACTAGTCTTCCCACTTCTTAGGATGATGCATTGCATACATCCTCAACATGTCCTGTAATACCCTATTCACCCTCTCTATTTGTCCATTAGTTTGGGGATGGTAAGCTGTGCTAAATTCTAATCAAGTCCCAAAACCTATGAACAAAGCTTTCTGAAAATT
Organism: Picea engelmannii; assembly: GCA_009831015.1. Lineage (NCBI taxonomy): Eukaryota > Viridiplantae > Streptophyta > Pinopsida > Pinales > Pinaceae > Picea > Picea engelmannii. The sequence continues at coordinate 190,422 of ML782960.1, read as the reverse complement.
TGAAGTGAACTTGACATCCTGCTTTGATCTGTGTTGATTATTTGGGTTGGTTGTCATTGATGTAAACCCTTGAAGAAAGTTCGGTAGCGAATTCTGGTAGCACAAAGGTTTGGGTAATGGACACAAGTTTGTTTGATGGATAATGGTATGAGTTTTAATATATTTTCAGGAAAGACTATTCTAGATGGATAGTACATGTCATGCCATTTCCGGTGGTATGTGGAATGTCACATAACTCCTCACGGTTAGAGAGTTATGGCCATGTGAAGTTGGAGAACCCTCATGAGTCATCTAGAAGCCCCAAAAGGTCAAAGTAGTCAAAGTGGTTGTGAAGACAAAATTATTTAAATAATAAAGTGAAGTGATGAGTGTACTATAATTCAAAGTGGATACAAAATAAATTATTTAAATAATAAAGTTAATGGAGAAATTACTAAGTGGACAAGTGGTTAGAAGTGGGTTAGCCCCAAAATAAGGAAAGTGGGTTAAGATAGTTAGAAGGTAATTTAAATAATAAAGTAAAGTGATGAGTGTACTATAAGTCAAAGTGGATACAAAATAAATTATTTAAATAATAAAGTTAATGGAGACATTACTAAGTGGAAAAGTGGTTAGAATTGGGTTAGCCCTAAAATAAGGAAAGTGGGTTAAGATGGTTAGAAGGTAACCCCTTGAGGAAGCTACATGAAAGTATAAATAAGAGGAAAGGGTCTCTCAAGTGACTGAGGTAACCAAAGGATATATAATCCAAATTTCAGAGGGAAGGTGAAGTAAAGAATGCCTAAATTCAAGGGAGGATAAATTATTTTGATGATTCTTTCTAAGGTATGTTATTTACAGGTCATCTCACCATTTTCACAATAGAATTTTTTCTAGAATGATTCATACTATGAAATTGGGAGGCCACTGAGGAAACATATCCAAGTAGCTTTGATAAAAATTTCAGCTTGTGGGTCATTGCATTTTTGGAGTTACACTCCATGAAGAATAGGGCTTGTGGCTAGTCCTGAAACTAGTCTAAAACAAGTGTTTTGGGTAAAAATCTCATAACTTCTTCATAACAGATCCAAATTCAGTAAGACAAAATGTATTGGTTAGAGTACCATTTGTAGTATTTTTTGTACCATTTTCATATCCATACAAAAAATATTATGTGCGGGGCATGCTCTACAAGTTCATAATTCAACAAGGCATGCCATTTTTGCTATAATTCCTTTTATGAGAGGTTCCAAGTAGTGAAATCTGGAGGAATTGCATAAAAGACACTGGAGAACATTGTTTACCATTTTCATATATTTATTCATTATAGGTACATAGTTATGAATATTTCAAGTTAGGGTTGTTGACTAATCCAAAATTAGTCATGTGAGACTAAAGTAATGTTTGATAAAATGATAGTCTCTTGTTGTTAAAGTTAAGGAAGGTTTGCAGGTATGTGATCATATACACCAAGTCTATTACAGAGTTAAAAAACAGATTTGGATGATGAAATTGATGAGGTGTTTTGGTTGAGGTATGTTACAGATAGAGGTTGTATAACAATGAGGCTGTGGCACATGGTTTGATGTAATGGTTTATGGTATTTGGTTATGGATAGTGTGATGTATTGGTAGAGAATTTTTTATGGTTATATTGGTATATGTATTTTGTATATGGTTGAGGTACATGTTGGGTACATGGTTGAGACAAGTAGTTGATGAGTTGGCACATACATGAGGTGTATAGTTGATGGTGTTGGTACATATTGATGAGTCATAGTTTATGTGTATTTGATTCATGATTGATACATATTTTGTGCATGGTTTATGCACTTGTTGATGGTACAGGTTGAGTTACAAGTTGGTGCATGGTTGATGCACTTGTTTATAGTACAGGTTGAGTTACAGGTTGGTTCATGGTTGATGCGCTTTTTTATGGTATAGGTTGATTACAGGTTGTTTGGTACACGTTGGTGCATGGTTGATGCACTTGTTTATGGTACAGGTTGATTACATGTTGATTGGTACAGGTTTACAAAAGTATATCTCCCAGTGATAGTGTGACAGTGGTTCTGTCATTCTACTTATATTTCAGGGCGGTTGGATAGGTCAAGGACAGGTGGTTGTAGCCACCTTCCAGTTGTAGCCAGAGAACATAGGGGGTTGTAGCCTCCTTCTGGTTGTAGCCATAGAATTGGGAGTTGGAGATTCCTTCAGGTTGTAGCTTGAGAAACTAGGGGGTTGGAGACTCCTTCCAGTTGCAGCTGGAAAACAAAGGAAGTTGGTGCTTCCAATGAATGTAATTCTGAAAGACATATAAGAAAAAGCATTTTGAGGTTTTCTGTCGCTTTGGGTTTCCACGTAAAAACATTGGTGTACTATGTATGTGTATGCTTGTTCATTTGTTCATTGTTTATTTACTCTGAAACTATTGGATGATAATGCTACATTGATATAACACTTGGATTTTACGGTTAAAAATGATTAAATTGCTCTATTACCGATTCACNTCTCAGTAATCCAACAATCTAATCGTCTTTGGAATTCCATGCAACCTGAAAATATACTTCATAAAAATATTAGCAATTTCAATTTATCTGTATGTAGAATTCATCGAAATAAAGTGAGCTTCCTTACTCAAATTATCCATGACAACCATGATTAAATCATTTTGTTTTGTTGTCCTTGGTAGTCCGATGATGAATTCCATTGAAATGAATTCCCATTTCCATTCTAGAATTGGCAAGGGATACAACATCCATGTTGGGTGATTTTGTTCTACTTTTACCTATTGGCATTCCAAGCATTTAGCAATGTACTCATCTATGTCCCTTTTCATTCTTAGCTAATAATACAAATTTCTTATGGATGTTATCACTTTCGGGTATCTAGGATGACCAAACTATGGGCTTCTATGAAGCTCATCCATTATGATCCTCTTCAAGTCAGTTAGACACGGGACATATAATATGATCTTGTAGGTCATTAAGTTGTTATCTAAAAACTGGTATCCATTGTACTTTGGCCCATTTGGCTCCTGCTCCAAGTATGCTTTTACACTCCTAAAGTGTTCATCCTCTTCCTATGATTTTCTATTTATTTCCTTGATATTTGATTCACATGTTCTTATGGAAGATATGTGAATGATTTTCATACTTATGCTAAGTGCATATGCTACTCGGTTTTCCTTACCTTTAATTTTTCGAATTTTAAAATCAAATTCAATGATAAGAGCCATCCAGCTTGTCTAACATTCATTTTGGGTTGGTCAAATAGATACCTCATCCCACTGTGGTCAGTAAAGAGTACAAAATCCATTCCCATTAGATAATGTCTCCACATTTTAGTGCATGCACTATGGAAGCAAACTCTAAGTCATGAATCACATAATGAGTCTCATGTTCATTCAATTTTCTTTACTTATAACCAATTACATGGCCATTTTGCATTAGAACCCCTCTTAGTCCCTCCTTGCAAGAATTTTTACATACTAAGAAATCCTTATATGGATCAACAATCTTCAGAATAGGTGCATGGGTTAGAAGAGACTTTAACTATTGAAAAATAGATTCACATTCAAATGTCCAAAGAAATTTCACTCCCTTTTTTTGAAGTGAAGTGATTGGGTGACCAATATTTGAGAACCCTTGTATGAATCTCCTATAATATCCAACCAGGCCCATAAATGACCTCACTTCTGTCACATATTTTGGTGCAGGACAACTCGTGATGGTTTTAATCTTTTTAGGGTCCACTACTACTCCTTCCTCCAAAATAACATGGCCCAAGTAATGGACCTATTTATGAAAGAATCACATTTAGTAAAATTGGCATACAATTTGTGTTCCCTTAATACTTGCAACACTAATATGAGGTGTTCCTCATGCTCTTCCTTGTTCTTGAAATAAATCAAGATGTCATCAATGAAAACTAACTCAAATTTTTCCAAATCTTTGATAAGGACACTATTCCTTAGGCACATAAATGTGATTGGTGCATTTGTAAGTCCAAATGGAACCACCAAGAACTCATATTTCCCATACCTTGTTCTAAAGGTAGTCTTGTAGATGTCCTCATATTTAATTCTTACTTGATGGTACACGAACCTCAATTCTATTTTTGAGAACATTGTAGCTCCTCTCAGCTGATCAAAGAGATCATCAATCCTTAGTAGCATGTACTTATTCTTGATATTCATGTTATTCATCTATCTATAGTCAATGAAAAATCTAAGTGTTCCATCCTTATTTTTAACAAATAAGGTTGGTGATCCCTAGGGAGACACACTAGGCCTTATGTATCCTTTCTCTAACATTTATTTCATCCGCAGTTTAAGTTCCACTAACTCAGGTGTGATCGTTCTATAGGGTTCTCTAGACATTAGTACTGCTCCTGGCATGAGTTCAATTGAGAAATTAATGTCCCTCTTGGGAGGTAAGCCTTGTATCTCTTTCAGAAATACATCTTTGTACTCTTTTAGCACTGGGTGGTTTTCAATATTAGGCTTATTTTCTTCAGCTAATTCTAACACTTCTATGGAATATAAGGGGTATCCTTTTTTGCAACACTTCTTTACATGTAGTGTTGAAATATTCCTCACAGATTTAGGTTTATACACTCCCTATAACATTATTTTCTTTCCTTCCTCATCTTCACATTCTAATTTCTTATTATAACAATCTAGTTTGGCTTTATGAACAGGCAGTTAATCCATGCTAATAAAATATGAATATGACCCCAATGGAAGTACATTTAGGATTTCTTGTGTAGGAAGCCCATCCATGTCAAATTTACATGCTTTAATAACTTCAATTACCTTCCTTTTGGTCGATGTGGCTAGTTGTACCAACCATGAATTCTTTTGTTTTTCCTTCTGTAAAACACATGTTTCAACAACTTATGGAGAAATATAACTCAAATTAGATACAAGGTCAATTAATATTGAAATAGAGTGGTTGGAAATTTTACCTTCTATTTCCACCACTAAATCTTGGTGATTTTCTTGTCGATTCTCAATCGTTGCATAGATTTATGGGATGCTTTTGGCCACATCATTGACCGTAGTGGATTCTTGGAAATTATAGACCCTTCTAATATTATGTTGTCTATGAGGTAAGTCCCTCAGCAAGTGCTCTTCTCCACACCCCCAACATCTTAATGGCCCTTTCTTTGGGTCTTTAGTCTTTTTTGTTACTAGTCCAAATTTCCTACTCTCACTTTAGGTGGGAAAATTCTGGTGTTGTATACTTATATTTAGGAAACTTGACTTGGTATTGTTTCTAGAGCTCTTAAATATTCAGGATTTGTATTCTTTCCTCTTGAGTCCCATCTTATTCTTTTTCTTCCACACTTTATTGTGCTCCATCTCAGTCTTGGACTGATCATAGCAACACTTTTCCTTTCTTATGGTGTCTTCAAGTTTTTTGGGTTCATCAAATTCAATATGATTTTGGAAATACTAAGGCATCCAACTGAGAAAATCCTACATCTTAACTTTCTCATCCTTGATGTAAGGTACATACCTAAGCAACTCAAGAAATATATTCACATAATTTTCCATAGTGATTTGGCCCAACTTGAGTTCAAGGAACTCCTTTATCTTTCTGTCACATTACCTATCAGATACGTAATTTTTCCCGAAGCATTCCTTAAATCACTTCCAAGTTAGTTTTATCTCATGAATATTTGTTACATTTTAATGATCCTCCCACCAAATGGAGGATTTTCCATTCAGGTTGAATATGGCTACTATGGATTTCATGTTATCAGAGTAGTCATGTACCCTGAAGTATTTCTTTAGGACTAATAACCATTCCTCTACTTCTTTCCCCTTTTTTATTTCTCCATCAAAAGTGGGTCGCTTGGACTTCTTGAATTATTTGGGTATGGAACTCCTTGCATGCTTATTCCTCTTCCTCTTTCCTTGGGACTCTGAAATGACCTCATCATAGGAATATTCATCAGATATCTTTACCTTCTCACTAGGGGATTTCATGGATGAATCCCTGCTGGTTGCATACCTCTTAGCACCATGTTCCTTCTTCAAGGTACTTTTCCCTATATTATTTTTTGTTGGACCATTCCTTTGAATTTATAGTGGGATTTGTGTCTTGTTGGATTGAGGCCTCTCAATATCACTAGCTTCTAGTCCATGTTGCAATTATCTTTAGATATCAGAAAGGCTTTGTGGTAATATAACATTTAATTTAATTTTATTTTCTTGCTCTCTGATGAGATTTTCATTATCGGCCTTAAATATTTGAAGCTCAACCATTAGGCTCTTTATAGTTTCTGCTAAGTTTGGAGGAGTTTCCACCATCCTCATCTCATATGACTCTTCTTCTTTGTTATGGGAAGTCTCTTCCATTCCAGGATAAGTTACCATTTATTTTACTATTGTGTCTTTTTATGTGCTAAAATGAACACCATTATTAGTTGATCATTTAAAATAGTATTTTATAATATTAAATATTTTCCTAGGCGAGGTATTCATCGACATACATAGCCTGGAAATGAAATTTAATTCCCCTACAAACATCACTCAAAAGCCTTTATTAGTGTACAATCAACATTATAATTTTTTTGCAGTATTTTAATCCAAGCATCCAAAAGCATTTCTTCTGTCATGCAACATTCAAGAAGACAAGAAAGGTAAAACATTTCTTTATCCTTTTAATAATTTCATATAAACTCTTTTAATTTAGACTCAATATTTTATGGTTTATTGTTACCATCAAACCTATTGAACCCATACAACCTGATTCTTGTAACCATGCTCTGATACCACCATGTAACCTACCTACCCCTTAGATTATCTTAAAGGGGAGGGGTATCAAAAATTATCTTTTCCTTGACTATCTCAAATCCTCTTCTCAAGGTCACCATCATCTTGTGCTCGTCAAGAGCTTTCCAATGACTACAATTAAGCTCAAATTTGAGCCCTGGACCAAAATTTATGGCTTCCTAAAGCTTCAGGACATATTGTCAAAACCCTCTCATGCCCACATGGAACCCATGTGGCATCCCTATGGAATCCATGTGGTTCATTTGGTGCATACATGGTTGTTCGTGTGGCTAGTGACATGACACCCACATGGTAATTTATCCACCGATGTCCTAGCCTAATCGCATGTTGGCTCTCATGGATTTACCACACTTAACACCTCTTAACAATATTTCGATAATCAATATCACAAGGCTTTGTCCCACCAAGTATTATACAGTTATTTTCCACCTAATCACCTAATGGGAATCAACCATAGGTTAGCAGTTTGAAACACTTAATTATAACACTTTTCCCTTGATTTTACAGTACCTTTTTTCCTAGTCGTTGGTTGTCCCTTTACAGTCTATGACTAAAATTGATGGTCGCTTCCTGTCCTTTTACAAGGTACAACCGAGCGCTCCTTGCAAGAATGCAGGGTGTGATTGGGTATGATACCCCCTATTTAGGATTAGTTTCCATGAGATGAGATTAAACCTCGTATTTTTCGAGGTTCGACCTCAAGAATATTGTTATCTTTGACATCTATATCCTATCTAGATTAACCTTTAATCTTATCTCTATTATCCTATATATTGAGGGTCTCTCATGGGAAAAGGTGGAGAGAAAGGAGAAAGTAAACTTATTTTAGTAGTTTGATTAAAAAGCTTGGGAAAGGAACTTGGGAAAGGACTGCATTAACTTCCTTGATTGTAAGTTGTAAACCATTTTTCCATAAATAGAAGATGTACATGATTTTCCTTCTTACTTGATTGTATATAATTTTTATAATCTTTGTAGGGAATTGGTATTATTATGTTATGTCACTAGATCTATTATCCATTTATACATGATTCATTTGATCTTGTGAAAGGTTTCTTTGTGTATCTATGTGTGCAGATCCATGTTGGAAAGAGTGAATGGCATATTTGATAAAAATAACAACTAAAGAGTGTGCAGGGACAACCATCATATGACCAGGTAAACCTTTCATTCCATTAACTCGTGGGTTCTTTTCATGTATAATTTAGATCTAGGAAAATATGTTTCTTGCATCTCTATTATGTCTTAGGTCTAGGAAGAGGCTAAGGGAGGTAACTTCTACAGGGTTCATTTACCCTACAACACTAGGGATATCGTCCCACCGAGGTACCAGAATCTCACCCCCCCCTTGAATAAACCAATATTCACGCCAACCTTAAGGGCCTGAGTCAATAGTCTAACTGGAACTCAGGACACGCGACCCTACCACGATGCCACATGTGTGACACATGACCATATCACTTCCTTCCACCTAGCTTGAAATTCCAAATCACTCTAACACGTGGCCCAATAGCCACTTGACATGTGGACCAACCACGACACATGACATCATCATAGAACACAAAGACTCACCCAACCAGGTGCTAACACCTGACCATTTCCTATACTCTTAATAAGTTAATTAATCAATATTACCTTAAAATCCATATCCTTATGATTCATTTATTTAATCCACATTATGGATAAAATCTTGATTAATTTAATAATAAATATAATAATCTATTTTTAAGTTCACGGCCAAGCCATACCAAATTGGTGTATGAGACCCCTTGTTTTGTGGGACAAGGGACCCCCCTCCGCCCAACGATTTGACTGGTAAATTCGACGGAGGTATACAAAACCTACCCCCCTTTGGATTTGAACTTGTGACCTCTTAAGAGGAAACATGTGTTCTTAACGATTAGGCCCACTCAGGCTGTATGACATTAAGATTAATTTAATAACTAACATAATGACATTTTTGGCTTAAGCTAAATTTCACTGGCCTAGTAATTTTTGAGAATTTATTTAACCTTGGGAGTATTACCTATTTCACATGCCTTAATGCCATTTCTCGAGCTCCGATGTTTCCCATGGAAATATTAACATTGATACCTTATATTTTATATTAGAAATTCATCGAAAATTAATTCCAATAATTGATAATATGCAACACCGGCCTAGGGGTAATTCAAACGTTTGTTTTTACCATCTCTTGTAGAAATTTTGATACAAATTAATGTATTCCTGCGATTCTCCCAATCTAACAATTTTCACCACTTGTTAAATACACAATCGCTTCTACTATTATTCTTGCAGAAGCAATTAAACCACGATCACAACCACAATGCACAAAGTGAAATATCAATAACACATAGCACAAATTTTTTACCGAGAAAGCGTAAAGCTAAAAACCCCACTATAATATATTATGTATATCATGAATCATGAAACAATCTCATACAAAACTCTAATCCAAGAGCTCTAAGTACAATACAATTGTCTCACACTATCATACACAAATTAGCAAATACATGCGTCAATTCCTATTTCCAGACAACCTGCCTCCTTTGCACAATATCTGCATTCTGAATTCTCACAATGAATCGAATGAATTAAGAATTGCCTCGTTTTCACATGCTCATAAGCATATTCACTACATGTGTGAACAAATCACAACTGATAGCCAACTGTCCCTTTCACCTGTTATCTCAACTAGATCTCCAATGGATTTGCATGCATGTAGTTAATCATGACTAATCTTCAGTTGCATGTGAGTTAACTGCTTAAATGAACTCTCACTAGTACAACTGATCTTAACCCACTTAACTACACTTATAATTATGTTACAAATCCAAATCACTTAGTTATGAATGAGATAATAGATTAATATTTATTGTCTAATTTAATTAAGGGAAAAATAAATTAGACACATGTTTCTTGTTGACTTTTCAACACTCCCTCTCAACAAGAAAGGGATTATCCTTCACCCCAATCCTGTCTCTATGATATTCGAATTTTCTCCTGGTGAGCACCTTCATCAGAATGTCTGCATCATGATCTTCCGTAGGAATGTACTGAAGCAACATGATCTTCCGCTGCACACAATCTCTGAGATGATGATACCGGATATCTATATTCTTAGATTTGTCATGAAACACAGGATTAATCGAGAGTTTAATGCAACTCTGATTATCACAATAAATCAATGTTGGATCTAAATGAGAACCAAACAAACCAACCAATATCTTTCTCATCCAGATAGTCTCACATGCAGCTTGACTCGCTGCCATGTATTTTGCTTCCGCTGAACTAAGTGCCACGGATCTCTGTTTCCTGTTGTACCAAGAAACAACTGTAGATCCGATACTAAAGATCCCTCCTGATGTGCTCTTTCTGTCCGTTGGACTACCCGCCCAATATGAATCCGTGAAGACATGCAACTTCACCTCATCCATCTATCTGTACCATAATCCATACTCAGATGTGCCCTTCAGATCTCTCAGGACATGCTTACCCGCCTTCCAAAAGAGTTTGGTAGGCTTAACCATCGCTTGACTTAGCTGGTTAACCGCATAGCAAATGTCTGATCTCATGTTCACTAAATACATTAGCAAACTCACTAACTGTCGATAGACAGTAGCATCCGCTACCTCTCCAGAAGTAGCATCCTCTTTCCTCCAGTTTCCTAGAAGAGGAGTATCCATGGGTTTGCATCCCTCCATGTGAAACTTACCCAGTATCTCCCTGGTATACTTGCCTTGAGACACAAAAAGTTCTCCATCTCGCTGCCATATTTCCAAACCAAGGAAATAATGAAGAAGGCCCAAATCCTTCACCTCGAACTCCTTTGCAAGGTCCTCCTTCCATGAGCGTATCAGCTACTCATCACCAGTCAATATTAAATCATCAACATAAAGCACAATGATTAAAAGCTTACCCTCCACCACAATTTGGTATAGGTTTGCATCTGCTTCACTTTTGGTGAAGCCCAATCTGGTGAAATAGTTGTCTATCCGAGTGTACCAAGCACGGGGTGCTTGCTTCAGCCCATACAGTGCTCTCTTGAGTCTGCACACATGCAACTCTCTATCAAAGGTCTCAAAACCTTCTGGTTTCTCAATGTACACTTATTCCTTAATGATCACATTGAGGAACACAGTTTTTACATCCATCTGATGAATGCGCCAACCCATTTGCACTGAGAGTGCAAGGATGGATCTTATGGAAGAGTACCTAGTGACAGGTGCAAAGGTCTCACCATAATCTATCCCCTCTATCTGTGAGAAGCCCTAGGCCACAAAACTGGCCTTGTATTTCTCCACACTCCCATCAGCAGCTTGCTTTACCTTGTAGATCCATGTTGAACTTACCACTGATTTATCAATCAGTCTTGGGACAATTTCCCATACACTGTTTTTGACAATGGAGTCATACTCCTCTACCACAACATCAACCAAAGTGGGGTCCTACACTGATTCCTGAAAGGAAGATGGTTTAGACACAATACATTTGCTCATAAGAGCCATGTATCCAGCAAATCAATCAGGAGACTATCTTTGTCTGTGCTATGAAATAGGGGCTCTTATATTCTGTGCAACATCTAGTTTCAATCTATCAGCTTTCATGGTGCTCTTTCTGCCATTTCTGATGGATGGCTTTGCTTGAATGGTTTCCTCCACTCCATGAACCTCTTAATGTGGCTGATCCACATCTTGAGACTCATCCTTGGGAACCAACGGTTCCTCTTTTGCATGCAAGTCTAGCTCCCTCTCAAACGACAACTGCATGGCTTTCCCCTCATTGAACTTTATATCCCGTCGCATAACAGTCATCTTACTATTTGGCAAATACACACGATAATTATGGGGTGTTTCTGTGTACCCCACAAATATCCCAACTTCAACATTCGGTTCTAGCTTCTTCCTGCCATCCTTGTTCACATGCACAAAAATAGATGGGCCAAAACTTTTTAAATGTGAAACATCAGGTTTCTTACCAGTAAAAGCTTCTTCAGGTGTACTCATGCCAAGTACTCTATGAGGACAACGGTTCTGCACATAAACTGCAGTATTGCATGCTTCTACCCACAAATGCAATGGTAGGCCTTGATCATGCAACATCACTCGTGTTGCACCCACGATCGCTCTGTTCTTTCTCTCTGCGACCCCATTTTGTTGTGGGTTATGAGCCGCTATGAGTTCTCTTCGAATTCCTTCTCTGCTGCAGAAGTCTTTGAATTAGTTAGAGATGTATTCTCCACCATTATCTCTCCTTAGAGCCTTCATTTTCTTCCCCGACTCTTTCTCCACTAATGCTTTAAACTCACAGAACTTTGAGAATGTTTGATCCTTCTTCTGCATGAAGAATATCCAACATTTACGAGAAAAGTCATCAACAAAAATAACATAATACCTGTGTTTTGTTGTTAAAGCAACCGAGAATGGTCCACACACATCCATGTGAATTCTCTTCGGGATCACCGAAGCACGGTTCTCCTTTTCATGAAAGGTGGACTTTACATACTTCCCCAAGGTGCACCCCTTGCACTGATCTGACTGGGCAAGTGTTCCCCTTGGAAGTCTAGTAGATATTTGCTACATGATCTTCAAGGCTCCATGATGAAGATGGCCTAATCTCCTGTGCCATAATTCACCCTCATCCAGGCTCACCACTGTTTCTGCCTTGCCTATCATGGCACCGCAACCATCTACCTGCAGCATGTAGAGATTCTTAACTC